>ML785390.1:266950-313962 GCA_009831015.1 Picea engelmannii
CCAGGAGGTCATCAATGACAGGAATGGGAAATTTGTCTTTAATGGTCAGTTTGTTGAGGGCACGGAAGTCAGGACACATTCTCCAAGAACCTTCTTTCTTCAGGACCATGACTATAGGAGAAGAGTAAGGGCTTGTACTAGGGCAGATAACGCCTGCATTAAGGAGTTCCTGGACCATTTTCTCAATTTCATTTTTTTGTGAAAAGGGGTGGCGATATGGATGGATATTGGGAGGAAGGATTCCGGGTACAAGGGGAATGGAGTGATCATGAACACCGTGGGAAGGAGGGAGTCCTTGGGGAGTGGAAAATACCATTTGATGGTTAGAAAGGAGGGCTTGGAGGTCATGCGGCACCGGGGGTGTCTCTGTTGCTTGTATGGCATGGAGTTGGGCAATGACACCCGAATGACCTTTTTTGAGCAGCTTTTCTATGCGATGGGAACTAATGACCTCAGGTGAACCAACAGTGATGCCTTGGAATTTATATTGGTGGCCTTCCTAGTCAAATTGCATGGTTAATGCCTTAAAATCCATGAGAATGGGACCCAAAGTTCTTATCCAGTCTGCACCCAGCACAATGTCACAACCACCCATGTCGATAGAAAACATATGGGATTTTAGGTGGTAGTCACCAATTTGGAGACGCACATTTTCATAGTGCCCTCCACATTTCATGGAACCTCCATTGGCAATCATGATTTGGAAATTGTTGACAGCATGGATGTAGCAATGATTTTCTTGGGCAATGCGGCGATAAATAAAATTATGGGTGCTTCCACTATCAACCAGAATGATGACCTTCCGATGCATGATGTAACGGATTAACTAGAGGGTTTCGGGAGCGGAGAAGCCAGTGAGAGCATTGAGGGAAATGATGGGTTCTACTTCGGGAGGGTCTAAGGGAGGGGTTATGTCAGTGATTTCAGGTGACTCAGACACAAGGGGAGTTTCAACATCCTCTTCCGAAATATCCTCAAAGATGGCCATAAAAATCTTTTGTTCTTTACACTTGTGGCCTGGGAAATATTTGTCATCACAATTATAACAAAGGCCTTTGAGTTGGCATTCAACCATTTCAGCCCTGGTCAATTTTTGGATCTTTAATGGGGTGGGGGGAGTAGTGGGAGTGATGGGTTTAGGACGAGGGATAAAGGAGGGTTTTCAGTTTTGAGAGGATACAACCTGTTGTGCTTCTTTGTCTCTTTTAGTAGCCTCCACCCAACTCGAGGGTCGAGCCATGAGGACATGGGCCCGAATCTCCTCCTTGAGGCCACTGATAAAACACTCTTGAAAGAAAGCATCAGTCATGCCCTCTTTTCGAAAACCTGGGCACTCAAAGGCAGCTATGAAGTCTTCTACTGTTCTGGATTGTTTCAACTTTGTCAAATGGCCCAAATGGTTGGTGTCTGTGTCAAAGCGTTCATAAATCTTAGTCACAAATTGGGTCCAAGAAATATACCCTTGATGGGAAGTTTTTCTCCATTTCCACCATTGCCAACGTTCTTGATCTAGATGGAGAACACCATACCGAAGTTTGGCCAAGTCATTTGTGATGTCGTATAAAGAGAAATAATGTTCCATTTGGGTGACCCAACCAGTGGGGTTCAAGCCATCAAATTTGGTCACATCCACCCGTGGAAGGTGTAGGTCATGTTGAAAGTGATGGGGCTGAAAGGTATGGGAATGGGAGGAATGTTTGCCTTCAGTATTTGGAGGTGCTTCATAGAAAGGGTCATATGTAGGGATCTTCAGTTTGGTGCAGAGTGATGCAAAGACAGATTCAAGTTGGGTGGTCAGTTCTTCTTTGACTTCCTCCATTGAGTACTGCATGGTTGTATTTATGGTTGTATTGATGGATGAATCGATGGAGGCAACAGTAGCACTGAGTTGTTTCACTTCTTTTTGGGTCTCGAGGAAACAAGATTGCAAGGTGTTGAAGCGAGTTTCCAGATCTTGGCTACGAGTATGGGCCATGAGGATGGGTGAACTGAAAAGGGGCGGGTGGGGTCAAAAATTTTGCTGAAAAATGATATGGATGAATGTGATAAGGGTGAAGAGATGAATCCAATGGAATAGGTCTCAAATAATGGTGAAAAAATTTCCAGACTTTTTTTTTTTTTCTACATTTGCAAAGTTATACTCCAGTATGAAGAATACTGCAATGATGAAATCCCCAAATGCTTAACCAGAAAGAAATGTGTATTTACTTGGAAACCCGAACACAGTTGTGCGGCAATAGATCTGGTATGTTTTAATTTGTTTATGTTTCTGTCCCCCAAGGTTTAGGTATTCAAGGGTTCTACAGACAAGGGTTTGCCCTGTGCTATAGCTCTCTGATATAAGTGCGGGGTCCAATAGTAGTACTCGGCCCAATATCTCAGGGCACTAACTAAGGAGGATAGACTGTACCCTTAGCCGTACTACCCGACTACCCAGGTACTAGAGAGTATCTTCCCGAGTGTTGTTCTCGGTGACACTATAGCAGTCTGGCGGTCGATAGGTTTATCTAAAGAGGGCTTCAGGAAATCTAGGTCGATTCGTACACAGGTGTTTTTTTATGCGCTACCACTCGAAGGGGTACCAACAAGGGTTACAAGGGTGGCCAACAGATGTGCGCTTAAGAACCACTTGTATTTTCTGCGTGTATGAATCCCTCAACCGCGAGTTTATGCGCATAACGATAGATCTTTGTGGCTTAAAGATGCCGGAATATGTCTCTACCCTGAAGAAAAAAATCCCACAATTTCTACCAAGGAAAGTGCTCTGATACCACTTGCAAGATACTAGATATAATTAATATGCAAAACAGAAATAAAATGCTAGAAATGGCAGAATAACAATAATATAACCAACATAATCTCCACAATAACACAGTAATGATGTAAAAACAACAACAGAAATAGAACTTTGATTCAGAAAGCAATGTTCACGGGCCTCTTCGAGGGGGAAACCTCCAGTCTAGTAGCGCTATGTTACAATAATCTCCAAGCTAGGGTTTTCATACCCTCGACCCTTATTTATACTAAATATGTCTATCAAGAGAAGCATCTAGAGGAAGATCCTTCTAGAAGCAGAAGCTTCTATTAGGTCTTCTTACATCCACCTTATTCTATTTTATTGAAAGGCCTTATTAATATTGACCTTTATTACATCCGAATATATTGATCTACCTATGTGCGGGTTAGGACCCTAACAAATGCTTTTACCATTCTGATGCTTACCTTATGCGGTCTTAGTTGCTTCGCGCTGTTGAAATTCTTTCCTAGGGTTCCTGGGTAATACTTCTTTTGTATTGAAAGTAGTTAACTCAATATTTTGTGGATCCTCTAGTGTTCTCTTAGCCTTGACATCAGGGTTGCTAGTATTAAATATCTGGGACCGGTTCTTCTATTCTTCAATCAAGTGCGCGACCCTTCTAGTCATAAAGTCTTTTAACTCTTGCTTCTTCTGTTCCAAAACTTCTTCTTCCTCTTTACGTCTGACTTGTTCTCTATCAATCCAAGGTTTTCCTATGAGCATGGTAAATGGGGCATTGTCTTCAATAAATTTAATAATTTCAAAGTATTCCTCTATCGAAGTTCCATTGAAAGTCATAGGTATCTACGAGATCCTTCCACATAGGTTTACTAGCTTTCCTCTGAATAAACTTGTTCCTCCTAGGGAAGGGATCATGTCAGGCTTTCCTATAGCTTCCCAAGTTCTTTCTGGCATAATGTTTACTTGTGTTTCTTCATCAAGAATACAGTCAATGTCGAAGTCCCCTATTCTTGCTTCGACTTTCTCCTTTTCTTTGAATATTTCTGGTAATCAGACATCTTTATGTTCCTTCGGGGTTTCTTTTATCCATATTAATATTTTCTTTGATTCTTGTTGGGTTTATGCCTTCTGGTCTTCTTGATTTAGATTCATCCTTTCCAACTTAGCGATCATTCTAGGGCAATCCAATACGTCGTGGTCCAAAGCTTTGCAACAGAGACAACTAGGTTTTCTCCCAGGGCATTCTTTAGCAAGATGTCCTGGTCTTCTGCAACTGTAACAAAGAGTTAATCCTCTCTTTCTCTTCAATGATCCCCAACTCTTCTTTTACTGTGCACTAGGATCATAGTGGCTAGCCTGCAAAAATTTCTTTCTAGGATCCTGCATCCACTTGTTAGTCCAGACATTCTTTCTATGCATAGGTATAACATATCTATCATTATACTTATCAGATCTATTCATATCAAACTTTCTTTCATCTATTAATGCCCTAGTTTTTAAGCTAGGAAAAAATCTATCAAACATACCTAGATCCATGCTCTAGAAACAAAAAATTTCACTTATCTTACTTCTACAGAGCACAAAGCTTCCAGATCTAAGAAATTTTGACTATTCTTACCTTTATTAGAGCATAGAGCTTACAGATCTTACCTCTTTTCTGCAGATCTAACTTCTTTCTTTCTGAAATTTCCACTTTTACTTTTCTTAGAGCACAGAGCATTCAGATCTCGCTTCTTTTCTTCGGATCTGATATTCCTTTCTTCAGATCTGACCTTATTCCTGGCACAAAGCTTCACAGGTTGAATAAAAAGTTGTGCACTAGGGCAACAGATCTACACACAGAGCTTCCTTTTGCATAAAGTTTCTTCTTCCTCAGTTCCCAGCCATCACAGTTTCAGGTCCCGACAATGGAACCATTTGTTGTCACAGAGGCAGACCCAAGGTTCAACGCTTCAACAGCGCACCAACAAAACCCTAACTACCGGCCCTTTCGGCAACACCTGCGAAGCAGATGAAGTCTCACCCGAGGTAGAGGCAAGGGTGGTTGCAAGACTCAGGTGTCTGCAACCTTAGCTGGGACATAGATCTGTGATTCTTGCTCTGAGAAAGAAATTTAGAAAATATTGTTCATCAGTATTTAACCCTCAAGGCACTCCGCAGATGGCACAGAGCACCACAGCATTCACTTGGATCTAGGTTAAGTTAGCACTTAGCAATAGCAAAGTAGGTTTAGCACTCAACACTTTCATATATTTTAGATCTACACCCATACATCTAAGAAGCACAAATAAAAGTGGATCTATCTAAGAGTATCATAGCAAAGAACATAGCATAATCATATCAAGCATAACACATGGAAAGAAACCAACACATTAGGTTAAAACACCAAGCATAACACACACAGTTACCGTGGTTCACCCCCACCCTGGGGCTACATCCAAAAAATCTTCTTCTTCTTTATTATCTTTGGTCAATCAGGTTACAGCACAGAGCTCACACTTGTACTCCGCATAGGACATGAGATCTACGCGCACCTCGCCAGATCCTCCTTCCCCAAGTAGATCTAGCATAGAGCCTTCTTACAATTCGTGCACTCAACACTTACATCACTTGCACTCAGCTCTACAAGTCGATCACATAATATATACAAATCCTTTACTGACACTTATATTATCTTCTTGTTCTCTCTTACATTGCTTAGCTACTTATTTATACTTTACAAAATAGGCCTAAAACATGGGTAAACCCATGGACCGACATCCCTTTCCCATTACATTAACTCAAAAACCCTAAAAAGGGCCCCAAAAGTGGGTCGAGAACCCGTAATCTTTGCTTTGCCTGGCGCTCCATCTTTGATAGACTATCAAAGTCCAAAAATGGTCAAATATGAGCAAGTGTTCCTCAAAACTTGGTCAAGGTCCAACAACATATTCTCACCCGTTATCAGTTCGGAGGACTTTGATCTTCTTTCCAGACTGTGTCTCAACCAAGGCTTTGAAATCTTTAAGGTGTTGAAAGACCTTGGATTTTTGCCTGAGAAAGTAGATCCAAGTAAAACGTGAGAAATCATCAACAAAAATGAGAACAAACCTTGCTTTGTTGATGGATGGATGCGGAAAAGGACCCATAAGGTCACTGTGGATTAGATCTAAAGGTGCGGAAGCTCGCTGAGACTTTCCTTTGTTGAATTTCTCTTGAGGGTGTTTCCCGAGAACACATCCCTCACACACTCCCTTGGAGAAATGGATGTCTGGTAGACCATCAACTAATTTGTGCTTGCTAAGTTGTTCCATGTATCTGAAATTCAAATGTCCAAACCTTTCGTGCCATATCCTACTACTTTCATCAGCATGAGTAAGCAGTAAAGCAGAATCAGGGTCAATGAATTCAGAAAAAGTATACAATCTAGACTGATGATTTACCTCACCGGTAGAAACCCTGGAGTTGGTTTGCATGTCGTAAATGTCCATGGAATTTGGTGTGAAGATGAATTTCTTTCCAGTGCCGGAATTTGTCTCTGATATATGGAGAGAAGGTTGACAAAAAGTTTGGGAACATGTAGCACATTCTCGAAGCTTCCATTGGTGAGTTCAATCCTTCCTTTGTCAGTGACTTCGACAGAAGAGTTGTCCCCCGTCAGAATAAGAGGACCTTTGCATGCATCCAAAGAAGAATAGACTGCTTTTGAGGCATCCATGTGATGTGATGCTCCTAAATCTACGATTCAAGCATCAGGAGAGGAGTTGATGGCAATCAAGGCATGGATAGAATTGCCTTTCTTGGAATTCGAATCTTCTGGATTCTTCTTCTTTGCACCCTCGGGGATGCGATCTCCAAGGTTGTTTTTCTGAAGTATTTGAGACATCAGATCTATTTGTTTTTGTATGCATGAGGATTCTGGATGGAATCCTTTGTGAGAGTATGTGCATTTCTATCCTTTTCTTCCCTTTTCTCCTTTGGATCCAAAGGCATCGGTGAAGGGTTTTGTGTACCCTTCCTTCTTCAGATGTGCATGAGATTTTCGCTTACCTTTATCTTTATATTTCTGATATTTGTGGCTTCCATCATGCACAGTGATTGCATGCACCCTTGGGCCTTTGATTGCACCCATGTTGATGAGCTAGGTTTTCTCTTGTGTCAGGGATTCGATAAAGTCCTCAAGAGAAGGCATCTTCCAAGTGGCTCTAGAGGTGAATCGGACAGTATGGAATGTAGATATGAATACAAAGAAATCAGGACCAAGCTTGGAGAGAATGGTAAAAACCATTTGTTTCTCCTCCTTTGATTTATCAACCCCGCAAGCTTTGAGTTGCGACAGTAAATGCTTGAATTTTGTAAAGAAATCTTGGATATTCTCGAAGCTTTTTGGATCCAATGTGAGCAGCTCCACCTCCAGCATGTGTCCCCTCATCTCATCATGTTTTCCAAAGATCCCTTCCAATATGGTCCAGGCTTCATTAGGAATCTTACAGGAAGATATATGAAAAAGGAGATCGGGATAAATAAGACTGCAAATTGTTACGAGTGCCTCATCCATGTGATTTAAGTACTTGGATTTTTCTATGGATGATGTCATCTTTGGATATGTATTTATGGTTAACCTATACAACCCTCTGGACCGAAGATGTATGGATATTTTCTCCTTCCATGCAAAATAGTTGTAAGGTGTAAGAATGAATTCTTTTTGGAATTCCATCTTTCCGTTGTATTCAATCTTTTGTACCTGCAAAAAAATTGGTGTAGCTTTTGCTTAGTAGTCTGTCGGATCTGATACCATGTAAATGTGTTTAACCTGCATATAATAGATATAGATAAACAATAATACACACATTTGCAGAGATAATTTGAGTAAGAAGAAGAAGGAGAGAAAGAATGAAAGAATTCTCATTAACCGTTATGAAAAATGAATAGTTTACACATGATATACTCTGTATAGCTCAATGAGTTTGCACTGGAGGTGAACCAATGCACCATAGTGGTGGTCTAGAGTGACCTGGACACACACTAGTAGTTATGGGAGTGCAGTGAACTGCCACCTAGTCTAGTCTCTCAGGAAGTTACGGGAGTGAACTGCCACCTAGTTGAGTTAACTAGTCAACTAGTCTTCAGTTAACTAACTAAAAAGAGAGTAGTGAGGAGTTAACTCAGGGAATCAAGGATAATGCACCAGTTTGGTGATGATCCTAAGGCAAGATCGAATTATCATGGTGATGATCCCAATGTTTCATGGTGATGATCTCAATGTAACATCTAAACTCAACTCAACTAGTCAAACTGAAGTGTCAACTAAAAGAGAATATTCTCCAGGTGAAATATTCTCTCCTAAAATATAGGAGACTGGATAATGACTAATTATGACTAATAAACAAGGAAAAATAAATCCTAAGTGTGTGTGAAGTAACTCCAACACCACAAACCACATGGAGTCAAGGATCTAGCCCTCCAAGACTCGAAGAGGGGTCTCTCTATCAGATTTAGATTTGTTTGAGCATGGATCTTAGGCTAGCTATGAGGATAGAAGATTTGATTTTAGAGTTTCTGGTTGAGACAGTGGAAAGGGCCATTCGAAAAAATGGTGTTTAAATTCAAAGTGATTGAATGAATGGATAACTGAGACAAAATGTAACCAGGTAGGGTAATCATGTTAGTGGATCCTTTGAGCTTATAAAATGGGAAAAAGATAATAGATTGAAGTTCATTTCAAATGCAGAGTAGAGCTTATCCGCATTCTACATTTCAAAATTGGAAGAAAACATAAATATTGTTTTGAGCCAGCACAGGGTGTTAAGAACAAATCATGTACATCATCTTCTCATAAACAATACAGAAATAAAAATCATGTGAAACAAGAGAGTAACAAGTTACATCAGGGAAAAACTTCACCACTAAAACACGACGCAAGAATCTGGAAATACAATGCCTTTGTATTCATCCATAACAGTCACTTACAGATTTTGAAACATTTTTACAGTGGATGGGGACATTTCCATGCCATCCTTCCCTACCAATATAACCCCCTATTACTTTGAAAACATAGGCTTTATAGCCTTTACAACAAAATATAAGATCCTATCAAAGAGGATCTAAAATACTAAAAATAGCACATAATCAAACAGTTTCACAAAATTAGGATCAAGTCCTATCTTAACGGGTCAAGCCCTTATCATATCTGGTAGTCTTCATCACTTTTTTACATCTTCAGTAGTTTTATGGGTGATGACAAGGCAACTCAAGATCCTTTTCTGGCACCTGGGCAAATCTTCAACCAAAAATTGGATAAATTTTGAGCCTGTTATCCTTTGTATTTGCCACTAAACCCTGAAAAAGAGGATGATCTTTATCCATTTTAAAGTTATAATTCATTTGAAACCTTCCTCGAATGATTTGGTAGCAAAAATATTCGATCTAGGCAAAAAGACTAGCATTCTTCCTATGTCTGCGCTTTCGACAGCTTACGTGCCTGAAATAGAGTAGGATAAGCTGCCGAAAGTCCTAGGATTCGGAAGCTAACATCGCCTTTTCAAACCTGGCTAAGCTGCCAAAACTGCAGGTCTTTGAAATCTTTTCCAAAATTGCAAAAATGGAATTTCTTCGATCTGTCTACCCTTCAGGATCTTCATTGAAGTTCACAGCAGCTTTTGCTAGATATTCTAGATCAGGATGTGTTCTTAGCTTAGGATCTTTAAGCATTAGTTTGATCCTTAAGCATCTAACCATTTTATGCAGCTTATGATTCTCCTTGAGAAATTTCTTATTCCTCTTCTGCTCCTTTACATGCATTTTAGCTAACCTTTCAAAATAATCTCTTACCTCATCTGATGTGTTCTTTATAGTTTGGTTTTGGGATTTAATAACCCTCTCAAGCAACTTCAGCTCCAATATCTCTTCTTTAAGATTCTTAATATTTAATGTTTTGTTGATCTTGCTTGTTGATCTTTCAGGTATTTGGAGATCTAGAGCTTCAACTTCAGTTTCCTCTCTCTCATCCATAGGTGTTTCAGACTCAGAATCTGAGTATGGAAAATTCAGAATGTTCCTATTAGCAACATTGCTTTGGCCTTCAGTTCCTTGATCAAAATCAAGCTTTTTTTTTTCCTCCTTGAGCCTGTATGAATGAGTTGGCTCTTCTGTCTGAACTAGTGACAGATCCCTTCTCTTTCTCTTGCTGCTCTTTGGTGTAGATGAACTCTTTGTAGGTGTCTTCTTACACTTAGGCTGGATCTCTTGCTCGAATTCTCCCCAAAATAGGAGATAGTCCCATGTCCTCTCTCTTCTATGGATTTCCCCCATCACTATAAGCTTGATGAGGCCATGATGGAAAAGCCTACTGTGCACATTATCAGGCCTAGCTTGAACTTGGTGTGACATCTTAGTCAAGTTCCTATGAAGGTAATGGGGTAGATTCAGAGGACACTTGCTTGTAAAATGATTCATCAGTTTGAAGTGATAGAGCATTACTCTACCATACCGACCTTCAAAAGTGATGTACGCTTGAATTTCCTTAAGAAAATGTTGCCATTTATCCTCCAGGTAAGATCTGGGAACATCCTTCTGCTAAATAATTCTTTGAAATTCAGGATTAAGGTAAGACCTGAACTCAAGATCCTTAGTGACAGTTGTCTTAAACCATCTCTCACCTTGCCTAGGGATCTTTGTTGTTGTTGCAAGACTGGCCTCATCGATTTACATTGCCATTGGACCCAAGGTTACTTTTGCTCCATCAAAGCTTTGAGAAAAGGCTTCAGCAACACCTTGGTGATACCCCTGCAATTTCTCACAATACCTGTAGCAACCTGCTTCTCTGAACATCTGGAAAATCTCAGGATGAGATTCCAGATATAAGACATCATTCAGCTCCTTCCTGAGCAAATTTCCTCCATTGGCCAATTGCAACAAATGCTAAAACCTGCAAACAACAAAATCTGGCTGGAGTGGAAAATCAGCCCTGATGTAGGGCGAAATGGAAGTCAGATGGAGGAAAATGCGTGAGGTAGACTAGTGGTTTGAATGGAAACCTTTGAAATGAACACTTGGCAGACAAGGAACCTTAGATCATGAGGCTTATTTAAAACCAACTCAGACAGTGATGGTTTCGCTTACGAGGAGATATTGGTAATCATTGTTCATGATGGCAGGGTTTTGAATAGATATCTTAGGGTTTCAAATACTTCATCAAATAATGAATACAAACCAAAATAAATTATTTAGACTAAGCAAATCATATCTGGAGGTGATTTCGGCAGCACTTAAGATGATGGTGTGTGTACTACCGATGGTTTGAGAGTCCGATGGGACAGTCTAACCGTTAGCATACTCTGCACTTTCAGAAGCTAATTGAGAGTTGCACCTGTCTTTTTAGCTGTCAAAACTGGGAACTTTCGGCAGCTTAAAACACATGATAATTTTATCCTTAGTTGTCGAAAGCACCAACTCTCTGGTGTCAAAGAAATAGTTGTCGAAAGATATTTTAGGTGACCTCTGGCGGTGACCAAACGCCTATTCATAAGGCGCTTTTGCTACTCGCGTTTCGGGGATCTGAGGATAAGGCATCTCGACTCTCCAAGTCGTGATCTCTGAAATGGAGCTTAGCTGCATGCTAGCTCCTCCCTTAAACCTTCGACAATGTGACCTTGGTTGTGACCATGGGCCTAATCAAAAAGGCATTTCACAATTTTTCATTTTGGGTTTTCTCTCGTAAGTCTCCTTGACTCCTCATATTGCGAACCCCAAAATGGAGCCTAGCTATGCTAGCTCTGTCCTTCATGTGCCCACGACGATGACCAAGCGCTTATCCATAAAGGGATTTTGCAGTTCACAATTTGGGAATTTTGTCGTGAGTTTCCTTGACTCCTCCACTTCTAGTACCCGAAATGGAGCCTAGCTACGCTAGCTCCTTCCCCTCACATAACCACAAGTGGTGACCACAGCCTATGCCAAAAAGATGTTTTGCATTTCGGCATTCCTGTGATGAAGGGTCTCAACACTCCAAGTTGCGATCGTTGAAACTTTGAAAATGGAGCTAGATCAACGGTTCATGATTTCTCTTGATCAACGACTCAGATTGAATCGATATTTTGTGTTTCGCGATTTTGGCAATATTGTGGTGAGACTTCATGACTCTCCATATCGCGATCTCCGAAATGGAGCTTAGCTGTTAGTGCCTTCCTCCAACTCTTGACGATGTGACCACAACCTATGACCACTCGCTAATCATTTGAGCACTTCACTCTTCAGACCAACGATCCGCATTCCGTGGTGATCGTATGGCTATCCACCGGCCCGGAACTTCATATTTCGGGACTTTGGGGGAGACTTGATACTAAAACTCTTGAAACTAAACTCCCAGAATGACGTCACTCGATGACGTGTCATGACCTGAGCAGCTGCCATGTGTCACTAATATCTGAAATATTCACGTACTTGAAACATAAAATCACCTTGACACTTGTCCTTGTATGATTGTGCCACGTGTCCTTGTTGACTTAGGTTGCCACCTATCCTTTCTGACGTGGTTTGTCATGAACTACCTCCTGGATATGACGGCCTATATTAGTCCTCGATCCAACAGCTGAGATTATGTCACGATTTCGCATATCACGAGTTCGAGAGGTGAGGGAACCTCCTCCCTTTGACTTTCTAGTCAGCGAAATGATGATCTTTCGCCATGTGTCCTTCTTGGATCGACGGTCCAGATTTCTCCTCGATCCAACGGCTCAAATATTTTCACAATTTCGCGTATCGTGAGTTGGAAGGTTAGGCCTCTCCTTCCTTTAATCTTTCAGTTAGAAAAATTATGAACTTTAGCCACGTGTCCTTCTTGGATCAATGGTCCATATTTATCCTCGATCCGATGGCTCAGATCTTTTAACAACTTCTCATATTGAGAGTTGGAAGGTTAGAGCACTTCCTTCCTTTGACTTTCCAGTCAGTGAAATTTTGATCTATGACCACGTGTCCTGCCCAAAGATGGATGGTCCTCCTGCTTTCGGGATTTTGTAAGCCCGCTTCTCCTTGCACTTTAAAGAACGTGCAAGTTTTCCTGGATCCAACGATGGTCGAACCCCCCGCTCGAATCTAACACCTGAGATCTGTCCTCCATCTGTGCGCTCCTCCTATCTTAATTCAGATCTGACAGTCATCGAAAATTCTGAATGGGATCCAACGATCACTGTCACTTCTCCTCCCGAGCTTCTCCTTCCTGTGTGTTTTTTCCATCAATGACAAGTGCATTGTTCCTGTGAACATGCCAACAATATCCCCCTTTGGCATTGATGGAAACCCTGTAAGGATGCACTATTATTCTTAGACATCGATCTCCAACCGTAGCATCCAGTCATGTTGTTCTTCTCCCCCTTTGACATCAATTTCAAAGAAAAAAACACGCTCCCCCTGAGCTGTTGCAGTAATGAATTCGAAATTCCTCACCACAGAAATCTGAAAACAAGTATCAAATATTCAACCAACACAAACTCCCCCTAACAGGATGGATTCTCTTGGATGTGAGACGAGATGACACCTATCTTCTAACGGAGATATTCAAATGGTGTCTTGGCTAGGGGTTTAGTAAATATGTCTGCAATTTGTTCTATGCTTGGAATGTATTGAACCTGAACAATCTAATTGGTGTCCTGCTCTCTCCAAAAATGGTATTTTTATGGGAATATGCTTGGTCTTGGAGTGGAATACAGGATTCTTGGACACACTTATGGCACTAGTGTTATCACAATGAATTGGGATCGGTGCAGTATATTTTACTTCCAAGTCTGCAAGTGTCTGAATCATCCATAATACCTGAGTGCAACAAGTAGCAGCAGCAATGTATTATGCCTCTGTAGTTGATAAGGAAATGGAACCTTGCTTTTTGCTCAACCACGCTATTAGAAAATCTCCTAAGAAGAACACACCTCCACTCGTGATTTTCCTTTCATCCATGCAGTTAGCCCAATCAGCGTCTAAGTAGACTGATAATTGAAAATTCTAATTCTTAGGATACCATAGGCCATAGTTCATTGTTTCTTTCAAATGTCTTAATATCCTTTTGATAGCTAGAAAATGACTCTGTTTAGGTGTAGACTAATATCTTCCTACCATTCCAACAACATGCATTATGTCTGGATGAGATGTTGTGATGTACAGCAGGCTGCCTATCATTGACCTATATGAACTTTGATCAACATCAGGTGAGTCATCATCCTTGCTTAATTTGCATCCAGTAACCATAGGTGTGCCCACAGGTTTAGAATATTCCATTTGAAACCTTTTCAACATTTCTCTTAGATATTTTTCTTAAGAAATGAACATTCCTTCAGACCTCTGAGTAATTTGCAGACCAAGAAAAAATGACAGTTCACCTATCATAGACATTTCAAACTCAGACTCCATGGCAGAAGCAAACCATTGTACCAATGAATCCTTATTACATCTGAAGATGATGTCATCTACATAGACCAACACGATGAGAAAATCATTACCCTCTATTTTGATATATAGATTGTTGTCAAATGTTCCTCTCTTGAACCCTTTGTCTTGGAGATATGTATCCAGTCTGTGATACCAGGCACGAGGGGCTTGTTTCAACCCATATAAATCTTTCTTCAGCTTGCATACAAATTCAGGGTTATCAGACAGTTCAAAACCCTCTAGTTGTTCCATATAGACTTCTTCATTTAAATATCCATTTAGAAAAGCTGACTTGACATCTATTTGATAGACTTTAAACCTTTTATGACAAGCGTAGGCAAGAAATATTCTGATAGCTTCTAATCTTGCTATGGGCGCAAATGTTTCATCAAAATCCAGTCCTTCTATTTGCGCATAGCCTTTACAGACCAATCTTGTTTTGTTCCTGACAACTTGTCCCTGCTCATTCAACTTATTCTTAAAGATCCATTTGGAACCTGTTGAAACAATTCTTAAAATTTTTATCCCTAAGACCTAAACTTTCCTTTTTCGGGTTTAAGCTTTTCATAAAACGCAAGTTTCGTTATCATTCCCAAACGCATAGTACCGATTTCCTGAAGAACTCAATTATTTAAATAATAAAAGGCAAAAAACCTAAAAGTATTATAAGAATCCTGACGCATTTTCTATAAAATTATCTTAATCATGATAAGTTTTAAACCTAATGGATTTAAGGTTAACTTTAAAGAGTTTTTGGGATTCGGGGTTTGCTGAAAACATATTTTTCAATACAAATTGAATCGCAAACTCTCGATCCCCGATTTCCCGAAATAAAGAGAGTTAGTCAAAATGATAATTAATTAATTCTCTAACGCAAAAAAGTTAAGGCTTAAGTTAATCATTTCACGATTTCGGGATTCGGGGTTCAGTGATAACACATCTCTTGTCAAAATGATCCCCGAAATCTCGAATCACGAAATCCCGACCCATAATTTGTGTTAAACCAAACTAACTATGTTTTGTCCTTAACCCTGATTAGTTAGTTAATTAAGATGAATTTAAGTCTTAATCAACACGTCACGATTGCGCGATTTCGGAGATCGGATTTCATCAATGACATACTTCTCGACAACATGATCCCCGAAATCCCGAAACGCTTAATATCAATCAATTACTTTGCTAAAACGTTTAAGTCTTAATTAACACGTCGCGATTTTGCGATTTCGGAGATTGGATTTCATCGATGACATACTTCTCGACAACACGATCCCCAAAATCCTGAAAAACGAAATCTTCAGTCTTAATCTATGATTAGCACAAATTAACCTTTTTCCAAAGCATGATTAATGATAATCATTTTTTAAGGTTTCGTTCATGTTTCAGTTTCCAATTGAGTAAAATGTTTCGAGTTTTCTTTAAAATCCAAGGCGCCAAAATACAGCCATTTAAATAATGAATAACTGGTGATACGTGGTACTAATGTGTATCTCAGTAAAATATCTACCGCATTAAATACCTTGAATTCTTGTCAGCTGCGTCAATCATGTCATTGTTAAATGAATTAAAAGAGCATTTGAATGTCTGTGTTTTCATCTTATCAAGTGCAAGAAACACTCAGCTGAGCTCATTCATTCCTTTTATGTGACAGGTTTTCCATTTAACGTAAATTCATGGCACCGAAAAAGGCACCGAAGAAGAGTGAAGATACACAGGAAGGAGATATCATCTCCGACACCACGCCACACGCTATAGACTCCATTAAATCTTGGACTCAAATCTCTGAATTTCTGGAATGTGAACTCAAGAATGCTCATCCCGATTCTGAGAATCACTATCGAGACATAGCAGAATTAGAGCTTCATAAGATCGCCGCGTGCCCTCGCCTCGTGGCATACAATGATATGATCAGTTGGGCCCTGGAAAATGTTGATATCCCGACGAGGAGAATCTTAAACGATCAGGGAGTCATCGCCAGCTCATTCAGGCCGGAACATATACAAGTAATGTATAAACTCTCGCCAAATCCTAAACATACTTTTAATGTCGATTTTTTAGCATAATTTCAGAGGAAAGAATGCACCGAGGTAGACCGAACTTATCCTGATATAATTAGAGACTGGTGGAGATTTCCATCAAAATTTAGGGCCGATACCCATGGGGTTTATGCTACAGCATCCTTGAATGAATACATGGTCTACGTAGCCATTATGTTGTGTAGACTTTTCGGGAGAAAATATCCCTGCCATTTTCATGCAGATTGGGTGCCCTTTTTAGAAGAATCTTCAGAAGGATATGCTTTTAACTGGAGTAAGATTTTGTCGGATAACCTAACACAAGAAATCTCAAACTACAAAGTTGCAAAATCAAAGGGACAACCAATGGCCTTTTACATGTCAGCATACATTATGGATGCAATCTGCTATGTGACTCCTTTTCCCTTAATGAATTGGAGTTGGAACATAACCTGTCCAGAACCCATTCATGAATATCATTCTTCCCTTTGGGAAGAAAATGCCAAGGACACATTTTATGAAATTTGTCATTTTGTTATAATTCCGATGCATAAAATATTTTTTGGATGCGAACCCCCTCGCATTTATGATACAGTCACAGAAAATCTTAAAGCAATAGCCGACTGGTTTATTGGCAAGAAATTTTCCTACATTAGGTTTTATGGTTGTTCTATTCCCCCTCATGCACTCCCTAAATTCCTACCGGACAGATTGGTGTGTAGAGAGGTAGCCCACCAGATAGTAAAAGGCATCATTGGATTAGAGCTAAAGGCATCTCAGAAGAAGTCATGGCCAACTTTCCCTGCACATATCGGGAAATTTTCATTACTGAATCTAGGCCATTCTAAAGTAGAGGTTGAATCACTAGAAGAAGTAAAATTGGTAGATATTGAACATAGAAAGCATGACCCTTATCAATTAGTAAGCAAACATTTGATGCATTGTAATTTAAAAGCCTATGAGCACGAAACATGTGTTTATGATGACGTATTCAAGGAGGTTAAATCTTATGAAGAGGTATTGAACAGAGTATAGGCCCTGCCACCTAATTCACAGATTGGTTTTGCGTCATTCCAGAGCCATAGGCGAAGCTGTTTACCCAAAATTTTGCAGGGTGAAGCTACGACCCCACCTCCAGAGCAGGAAGGGCCTCCCCGAGGCTTTGAAACAAATATACAAGACAAAGAAAATACTAAAGGAAAGATGAAGGATATTGGAATACCTTCACAAGACACAGAGATTTCCCAAACAAAAGAATCAGAGGCAGGGAAGGGAAAGGAGCTAGAAACATCCCCAGAAATCCCTAAGGATGTTCCAGAAAAGACAGGAGGAATAGCATCGACAGAACTTGGAAGTCCCATTACTTCCTTGACTCCATTGCAGTCCACTTATGGAAACCCCCACGAGGGAGATCTATATGTCAGTGATATGGAGCCAATTTCTAGGGATGAGATTCCTTCATCAGATTATTTTTTCATTAAAAAGAGAAGGGAAATATTGAAACAGGAAATCCATCCAAGAGGAGATGGGATGGTTAAAAAGCATAGGGTCATTATAGATGGAAAGAAACTTAAAGATGGAGAATTTTCCACAGAGATAGCAGGCACAATGGGAGATTTAGCATCGGCAAATTTATATTCTGTGGGCAGTTTGACAACCTTGTTGGAACAAAAAGACCAAATGATAGATCAGCTACAGGGTAAATTGAAGGAAACTGAAAGAAATATCAGTTGGGGAATAAAAAAGGGTCTAGAACAAGCTAGATTAAAATATATTCAAGAGATTCAGAAAATGAAAACAAGCTTAGAGGAAGCAAATCAGATAATACAGGTCACCCAGGCACAGGTCCTAAAGCAGGAAGAAGCAAATAAGCAATTACAAGATAAGATTAGTTCTATTTCAAATCAAGTGGTAGAGCTTGAAATTTTCCAGGCTCGGGTATTGGGAATACATTTGAAAATAGAAGAGGAACAACAGAAAGTGTTTTTAAATCTGGAAGTTGTCCAGAATTACTTTCAGGAAACAAATAAATCTTTGGAGAATGTTCTCCAGAAAGAAAGAGAAGTGAAAGCGGCCAGAACGACTTTCCAAAAAGTAGTATCCCTTTCAAAAAAGGAAGAGGTCGGAAAGACTCAGAAACTATCCATTTCAGAACAGGTTAAAGGAGATGTAATACTCAAAGTGTGGGAAGCAGACCTGGCTGAAAATAAAAGAATAACCAGAGATGTCAAGGAATTTTTGATCTCTTAGAAAAAACTTCATTGAATATTGGAAAAAATGACTATCCTGGGTTATTAGGAGAGATTAACATTGTCAAGCACCAGCTAAGGTTCAAGGAAGATTTGGAGGAAATGAAGGTAGAGATCCCAAAAATTAAGGTAATCAATATCTCCAAAATCGACAAATGGATAGTGATACCGAACTTAAAGTTGCAAACTATTAAGTTCACAAGGAAGATAATAGAAGATCGTTTGCCCAAATTACAGAAAAGATTATTCATATTTGAGGCAAAAGAGATACCAGACATTCCCAGAGTTTTGGTGAAGTTTTTGGGAAAATGTATTCATTGTCTTGAGGCAGAAGAAGGAAGTTCGTCAACACAAACATAAAAGTACTCTTTTGAATATTTTCATCATTAGAATAGTAAAGCAGTTAGAAAAGAAATGTAAACGGTTTGACATTATTCATCCATGTAACCGTAGTCTTAGGAAGTTGGTTAATCACCAACGGGAAAATATTTGATGATCATGTATAAATATATTTTCAGAAGACTGAGAAAGGGATTTTGGTCTTTTGAGAGAGCCGATTGTATTAAAAGTTTTCCAATCCACTGTGATATACGATACAGACGAGATTTTGAATCCTGCCAACTTGTAGCTATGTGTTCTTTAACCTTGTTTACCATATTGTTCTATGTTTCCCTTTCAATGTTTTTCTAGTGAATGATCAATTTGAAGTTTATTTTATGCATCTTTTATAGTTTAGATTGATTTGGTTATCAAATTATTTACAGCTTTTCCTCTGAAATTGCTATCAGTAATTTTAAGACCTGTGGATCATTTGAACCATGATATTTAACACTTCATTAGAAATCTCGTTTTCTTCTTTATTTCCTATTACAATATGAGATTCTTTCTTGATTAAAGCCTCATATTTTTCATTAGTATTTCTTTGTTATTTTACGATTCTCAAATTGTTTCAAGTCCAGGAAATGGCCTCAACTGTATTTATGTTATTATTTTGAATTTCAAAACTATTTTTCCTATTCTCATCTCTTAAAAAACCGAAGTAACAATTTATCGAATTCTTTTACAACTAAATAAAATTTTATTCCCTGTGACTGTCCCAAATAACAGAGAACCCAACATAGAACCTGGTCTCCAAGATCAAACCAGTATTGCTTTAAACCTATTTAATACTATTCTGCAAACAACGACTAACCGATTTGAATTAGAAAGTTCATGGGATGCTATTGAGAGAGATATCAGCATCCAAGAACAACAGGAAGCTAGACAGAGACAGTTAAGAAACTGATTCTGCTTTACCCTTCTTTTTATTCTTATCCTTCAATTACCTTTACCTTTACAGATGCCTTGACGGTATACTTTATAGCCTTAAAGTATAAACTCAGGAACAACATAACCAATGATATTTTTACCTTCATGTCTAGGAACCATCTCCCACGTATTGTTTTTCTCAAATTGATCAAGTTCATCATTCATTGCTTTAACCCAATGGTCATCTTTGCTAGCTTCATTAACATTCTTGGGTTCCAGCATGGATATGAAGGCAATATCTAATTGTTCGGTGCTTTTTATTATCTTTCTCCTGGTTTGTACACCTTTGTCTTTTTCACCAATTATCTGACTTGCAGGATGATTCTTTTGAGTGATTCTGGAGGAGGAATTTGAAGTTGTTTGCTGATTTGAGTCTGTCTGAATATTTGCATCTTCATCTGGCTCAAAATATTCTTGTTCTGATTCTTGGACCTGTTCAGCTTCAACTTCATCTATATCCTTTGTTGTTGATTCAGTATTGTTCACCTCTCTTTCTGGGATTCCTTCATCAAATTTTATGTTAATACATTCAACCAATCTATGCAGCCTCTTATTATAGCATATATATCCTTTATTGTTTGTAGCATACCCTAAGAAGATGCATTCATCAGCCCTATCATCATACTTTCCAAGGTTCTCATGATTATTCTTTATGTAACACTTACTCCCAAAGACTTTGAAGTGTTTGATTGAAGCAGGTCTCCCATACCATAGTTCATAAGGTGTCTTGTCGGTGTGTGGTCTAAGGTGGGATTTGTTAAGAACATGGATTGTTGTGTGTATTTATTCTACCCAGTAGGTTTGACCAATGTTCTTCTCATTCATCATTGACCTGGCCATTTGTTGCACTGTTCTATTTTTCCTCTCAACTACTCCATTTTGTTGTGGAGTTCTTGGGATTGTGTATTCTCTCTTGATCCCATGTTCATCACAGAATTCCTTGAAATCACTTGACATAAATTCGCCTCCTCTATCTGATCTTACTTCCTTTAACCTCTTACCTGTTTGATTCTCAGTTAAAGCCTTAAATATTTTAAATTTCTCAAATGCTTCACCTTTTTCCTTGAGAAAGGCATTCCAAGTAAGTCTGGAGTAATCATCAATGATCAGAATGAAGTAGTTTTCTTTCCCTATGCCTTCCTGTCTTGATGGTCCACATAAATCCATATGAACCAGTTGGAGTGGTTTCTCTATTGAATTAGAGCTCTTGGATTTAAACTGTGTCTTGGTAAGCTTTCCTACTTGGCAGGGTTTACACACAGAATCTTATGGCTTTGATATTCTTGGAAGATATTTTACTGCCTCAAGATTTTTGAGCTTGATTAAGTGATCAAAGTTTAGATGTCCAAGTCTCCTATGCCATAACCAGCTCTCATCATGTTTTCTTAGATGATATTCTTATCTATCTTCTTTCATCACATATACATTATTTTTTGTCCTTATGCCTTTAGCCACCACTTGTCCTGAGTTTACATACGTTATCTTGCAGTCCTTGGAAGTGAACACCACTTCACATCCTTTGTCACACATTTGACTTACACTGAGCAGATTATGTTTCAGCCCATCTACAATAAGAACATCTTGGGCTTTTCCTTTTCCATTACTTAAACTCACCATCCCTTTACCCTTGATTTTACCTAGAGCATCATTTCCAAAGGTTACGTTTCCTGATTTACTTTCACTTAGAGATAGAAACTTACCTTTGTCTCCCATCATATATTTGGAGCATCCACTATCTATATACCAAGGGTTCTTTTGTCTTTGAGCTGACAACACTAATCCACACTTGTCACTTTCTTTCTTCTTCCAACCCTTGACATTTTTAGTAGAGGGATTCAAATCTGGTTCATAGTTCTTTAAGTGACAGTCAACAACTTTATGTCCATAATTATGACAGATGTAACATTCTGGTTCGTTGAATAAGGGATCATAACGAATGTTATTCTTAACCTATGTCCTTTTCCCATCCATCAAGTGATTTGCAGTCTGTGATGGTTTGTTACTTGGCTGTCTCATTCTTTGTTGTGGAAGATATCTATACCTTGAATGTCTTGATTTCTCATATCTCAATTTTAAAGAATAGTTTACAGCTTTGTGACCAAAGTTAGAACAGAAAAAACAATATCCATAGAAAAAACCTTGGTACCTGGAAAATGGTTGTCTTCTTTGAGAAGGTCGATTTTTTCCATGCTGATGATTTCTTTGAACAGAGAATACATTATTTCTTTGATATATAGTTTCAGTTATGGTACCTCTTTCGTTACTCCTCCAGGGCCGTTGATTATCTTCTTTTGTTTCTGTAGGTTTTTTGTTGTCATAGATGGTAGATTTGACAAACTTGATAGATCTTTGTTGCTTGGTTGATCACTACTTGATCCCTCTTCATAACCCAGACCTGTTTTCAGCTTTGGGTTTCTTTGTTGATTCAGAATGGTAGCCAATTCTTATGAGGCTTTGATACTTGATAGATTCTAATGATACAAGGCTTGAAACTTCTCCATCTCTTTCCTAGTTTTCACTACTTCTTCCTCTAGAGCTTCACATATTGCCTTCTTTTCTGATAACTATTGTTTTAGAATATATTTGATCTTCTTTGCCTCTTCTAATTCCACTTTTAGCAGGGCAAAGTCTTCGTCGGGTTCTTTACTTCCTTTCTTGAACTGTATCAGCAATTGTTTTTGCTTTCTCGTCTTAATTCTGAGTCTGTCAAGCTCTTCTAGTGCACTGATCAATTCTCCTTCCAGGTCAACCACAACTTCTTCTTCATTAGCATCACTTCCTATGATTTTATTATCATAATCATCTTTGTCCATAAGTATGAAGTCAATTAGTTTATCTTCAATAGAGGAGTCATTGTCTTCATCATCTGAAGGATCATCATCATTGTTTGCACAAAGACTTTTCTTCTTAAAATTATTCTCTTTAAAGAAATTTTTGTGTTTGTGCTTCTCCTCATCATCATATGTCTGATCCTTTCTTTTGTGAGGAAATTTATTTGCAAAATGACCTATATTACCACAATTGAAACATTTGAAAGGCAGTTTACCTTTGTATTTTCCTGATCCCTTCTTCAGTCTTCTCACAAATTTTTCTTCAATTTCATCAGGCTCAGAATCCTCATTCTTGTCTGCCTTAAATGATGCTTCTCTAGAGGTGGGTTTATCTTTAACTATTCTCATTTCATATGCAGTCAATGTTCCTATAAATTGATCAAACTCCAATGCTTTTAGATCATTAAGTTCTTCTATAGTAGAGACCTTCGGGTTGAACCTATCTAGTAGAGATCTCAAAATTTTCTAAACTAAAGAAGTTTCCTCAATTTTTTCACCAAGTTCTTTCATTGCATTTACCAGTTCTTCAACTCTCAGAAATTACTTTCCAACAGTTTCATCCTCTTTCATCTTCATATGTTCAAACTATACTCTATAGGTTTGAAGCTTAGTATCCTTTACCTTCTCATTACCTTCATAACTGCTAATGAGTTTGTCCCACATTTCCTTGGTAGTTTCTAGGTGCATAACTTTTACAAATTTTGCTTCTGCAAGCCACTCAAGATAGCATTCATAGCCTTAGCATTGAAGCTGAATTCTAGCTTGTCATCCTTACTAGATAGTACAACTGGCTTTACATAACCAGTATCTACCACATCCCATACATCTGCACCTAAAACCATTATGTAGGTTCTCATTCCAACTTTCCAGAAGACAAAGTTTGTTCCATTGAACAGAGGGGCCTTATTGGTTGAAGTTCCTTCATGGCTTGACATGTTTAAGCTCTAGGATCTACCCTTAGATAAAAGGGGTCGGCTCTGATACCAATTGTTGGACAATTAAGAGGGGGGGTGAATCAGTTGTTACTGTGCTTAAACAATTATATCCATTTTTAAACTCATTACAGAACACTCAATGATGATCACAATAAATAAGCAATAGAGTATTCAACATCAATCACACACATGTATAATGCAGAGACAGATATTCCTGAGGAAACCCATAAAGGGTGAAAACCTCTTCTTCTTTATATGATAATTATTTTCTGTACATTATCATTCTTATGAGAACCGACTCATAATGAGGCTACCACCTCTATTTTGCAAGATGCTACTTGTTGAGAGCACCAACTCTTTGGTTTCTATAGCACCCACTAGAAGGAAGCACCAACTCCCTAAGTGTTCCAGCACCAACTTCCAGTCATACAGGCACCGACCTGTATATTAGAGAACCAATGTTATCCCTTGCACCACCCTGCCACCCTGGTTTCTCTGGTTGCAACCAGATGGAAGCTACAACTCCCTGTGTTCAAGCACCTACTTGAAACTCTGAGGACAATAGTCCTCCCTAGCACCTCCCTTCCACCCTGAAATATAAAACTTTACTTTCTATGAATTTATTACAATGATTCAATAGTTGTCATTGGCTTACCAGGCTTATCACTATTCTACTATGCCGCTTTGCTC
Organism: Picea engelmannii; assembly: GCA_009831015.1. Taxonomy (NCBI): domain Eukaryota; kingdom Viridiplantae; phylum Streptophyta; class Pinopsida; order Pinales; family Pinaceae; genus Picea; species Picea engelmannii. The sequence continues at coordinate 291,134 of ML785390.1, forward strand.
TCTTGTATCAGCGTCTCACTGCTTGCATCTTCTTGCGCTTTCTAATATTCTTCTTTCTCTATGCATGTGCACTTCAACCTTTTTTTACTGTCTCAGTTATGCATCTCTCTTCTTTGCTTCTACTGAGCTATTTTTCCTTTAGGCTCAATGCTTCTACCTGCATCACACACTCTCAAAAATCGCAGCAGGATCTCTTCTTTGTTATACATTTTTATAGTCTCTGTGCACCTTGTGCATGTTGCATGTGCTATCCCTCTGCATACACTTCACAACGTTCATCATCACTGACCCTTCTCCTGAGATCTTTTGGATTTACTAACTTTAACAGTCTTCGACCCTTTTCCATCTATCAGTCGACTCTATGATGAGTTTACACTCCACTGGCAGTTGCCTCGAGACTCTTTGTCTTCTCCATCGATCACCCTGAAGGCTCTTTGAATTCTCTGGAAGAAACCATCAGTGGTCTCTAATAGTTACACCGAGGCTCTTTGGCTCCTCTAGCAGCCACCCTACAGCTCCTCAAATTCTCTGGCAGATGCAATCACTTCATTCTGGCAGTTACTGAGAGAAACTCTACACGTTCATGCATTTTGGCGACTTCTCTCTTTCTGAAGAAAACTTCACAGTGGGCGCTAGCTCTTCTATCTAAGCCCCTTCCTTTCAGGTGACCAAATGTCTATTCATAAGGCGCTTTTGTGACTTGTGTTTTGGGGATCTGAGGATGAGGCATCTCGACTCTCCAAGTCGCGATCTTCGAAATGGAGCTTAGCTGCATGCTAGCTCCTCCCTTAAACCTTCGACAATGTGACCTTGGCTGTGACCACAGGCCTAATCAAAAAGGCCTTTCGCGATTTTTCATTTCGGGTTTTCTCTCGTGAGTCTCCTTGACTCCTCATATTGCAAACCTCGAAATGGAGCCTAGCTATGCTAGCCCCTTCCTTCACGTGCCCACGACGATGACCATGCGCTTATCCATAAATGGATTTCGCAATTCGCAATTCGGGAATTTTGTCGTGAGTCTCCTTGACTCCTCCACTTCTTGTACCCGAAATGGAGCCTAGCTACGCTAGCTCCTTCCCCTCACATAACCATCGGCGGTGACCACAGCCTACGCCAAAAAGGCATTTCACATTTCATCATTCCTGTGATGAAGGGTCTCGACACTCCAAGTTGCAATCATCGAAACTCCGAAAATGGAGCCAAATCAACGGTTCATGATTTCTCTTGATCAACCACTTAGATTGAATCATTGTTTCGTGTTTTGCGATTTCAGCAATATTGTGGTGAGACTTCACGACTCTCCATATCGCAATATCTAAAATGGAGCTTAGTTTTTAGCGCCTTCCTCCAACTCTCGACGATGTGACCAAAACCTATGACCACTTGCTAATCATTTGAACGCTTCACTCTTCAGATCAACAATCCACATTCCATGGTGATCGAATGGCTATCCACCGCCCCAGAACTTCATCTTTCAGGACTTTGGGGGAGTGTTGATACTAAAACTCCCGAAACTAAACTCTCGGAATGACATCACTCGATGACGTGTCGTGACCCGAGCAGCTGCCATGTGTCAGTCAGATTTGAAATATTCACGTACTTGAAACATCAAATCACCTTGACACTTGTCCTTGTATGATTGTGCCATGTGTCCTTGCTGACATAGGCTGCCACCTGTCCTTTCTGATGTGGTCTGTCATGAACTACCTCCTGGATATGATGGCCTAGATTAGTCCTCGATCCAACGACTGAGATTATGTCGCTATTTCTCATATCGCGAGTTTGAGAGGTGAGGGCACCTCCTCCCTTTGACTTTCCAGTCAGCAAAATGATGATCTTTTGCCATGTGTCCTTCTTGGATCGAGGGTCCAAATTTCTCCTTGATCCGATGGCTCAGATCTTTTCGCAATTTCGTGTATCGATAGTTGGAAGGTTAGGCCTCTCTTCCTTTGACCTTTCATTCAGTGAAATGCTAAACTTTAGCCACGTTTCCTTCTTGGATCGACGGCCCATATTTCTCCTCGATCCGATGGCTCAGATCTTCTCGCAACTTCGCATATCGCAAGTTGGAAGGTTAGAGCACTTCCTTCCTTTGACTTTCCATTCAGTGAAATCTTGATCTGTGACCACGTGTCCTACCCGAAGATGGACGATCCTCCTGCTTTCAGGATTTTGTAAGCCTGCTTCTCCGTGCACTTTAAAGAATGTGCAGGTTCTCTTGGATCCAACGATGGTCGGACCCCGCGCTCAGATCTAACGCCCAAGATCTGTCCTCCATCTATGCGCTCCTCATGTCTTAATTCAAATCTGATGGTCATCGAGAATTCTGAATGGGATCCAACAATCACTGTCGCTTCTCCTTCCTATGTGTTCTTGTCATCAATGACAAGTGCATTGTTCCTATGAACATGCCAACATGGAGGTGGTGGTATCATTGCTTCTATTCAAAGAGAAAAGGGTGTGGAGAGATAAGAAATAGAAGAAAAGAGGATTAAATTGGGCATCCCTTCTTGTCGTTAGAATATTTTAATTCGTAGCATCATTACTTCTTGGATTTGGGATCTAGAAACCTATATAGTCTCACCTGGATTTGTATCCTTACATTTTTCTCCTTTCAAACTTGTACCCCATCTTTCACTGACAAGATAAGTGGGGATTGGTCACTAGGCTACTTTATCCCTTAGATTCTATTTTGTAGTCCTTTTTTTCAATTAGTTATAGTTTCCATTGCAATAGAATTTGAAGTTTCATTGTTCATTTTACTTCTTAGTTTTTGAAATTCCTAGAGTTAGCATGTTTCAATTCTAAATAGATAGTTATCCTAGTGTACTTTCTACATATAGTGCACAGTACCTTATAAGTTTGTATGAACCCTGTGTTGACATTTAAAGTGAGGAGTTCAACATTCGTGTTGTTATTCCTTGGTCCATCACTCGTTTCTTCTCCTCTACTCTCAATTTATTTGAGGGCTTGAGGGAGCTAGTTCTAATTCCCAAATTCTCCAGTGTTGTCATAGCTTGCCCCTTATTTCCCATATTATTTTTCCTTTTCATATGATCTCTATGTAGTCTTCTAAATTGGCCTTCTAGCATATTAATTATTTTTCACTCTCCATGTTTATATATTAATTCCTTCATGTCTATTTCATGCTCATCATATTCCATCTCCATATTTCCCATTTCCCCTTTTGACTCTTCCTAGGAATTCTCAATATTTGTGTTCTCCAACATGTCGATCTTTGGCCCCTCCCTCTCTAAAATTAATGTCTCTAGCTCTTTATTTATTCTGTTCTAGATCTTAGTTTTGGTAGGATTTTGGGATGTATCTTCTCTTTACTTCATAACCACCTCTTCCTTATTCATATCTCCCTCTATTTCTCTGGAAAGCACCTAGAATCTATTTGAATTATTTATTGGTGCATGCATGCTTGGTTGTGGTCTTTGACCGGTATTTCTTTTGCTTGGCACCTTTGTATAACCTTCTTCATCTTGTTGGTTCTTTGGCTTATTTGTTGTGTTTTCTGCATTCAATGGTAAATATCTAAACAAATTTACATGTTCATGGCACTTCCTATATCTGAACAAGATATGTTCATAATCTAGCATTTGTAATCATTCATCATCCTAAAAGGAAATAGTGATTGAGTCTAGAAGCACCCCTGCAACATTAATGTACACATAGATGCATGAATAATATGTATACATGCCTACTTTAGTTACCTCTAACACATTTATAAAATAACCTAAGGTATTACCCAAAACCTGAAGGATCTCTTTATCCCAAAACTCTTGAGGGAGTGAGTACATACGAATCCATATTAGGGAAGTTGTGAAATCATCCTTTTTCAAGGTAAATATTTATGTCCAAAACTGAAGGTGAAGACCCATTGAATTGAAAAAGTAGGGAGCCCTTCAAAGATTCGGTCTATGTCCTATATGAAGGAGAATATCACACTAAAAAATCATTTCAATCCCAAATTTAGATCCATATCCCCCTTGAATTTCCATTGTGTATGCACCCAACCCATAAAAGATTTTTACGACGGTCATATACCCATAAATTTCCCAATCACTACATGATCCTTCATGTATTGGATGCAGTCCCCTATTCAGTTTGATGTTACCTCATATATAGGGTTCATTTACATCTTCTCTAAGCACCTATTTCTCATCTTATGGCCAGATTTCTTCAAATCATTATCAAGGTCGACCGAGTTATTTCCCCCCTTCTGATCTTACCCACACCCCCATTTAAATATCCACTGACATTTGTTTGTGTGTCCCTCACACTATTTCTTTGAAATATTTTTCTATCTCCACCTCATGTATTGCCTCAGTTTCCTCCTATGCTTGTAGACCTATCATTGTTGTGAATACTTCCCCTCTACAACAAGTTTTCATTGCTTAAATTGTTACCAAACTAGATGCCTAACCAGATCTATGCTCAAAATTTTGGAACCATAACCTGACTCACCTATGATTATCGTGATTCTAAGAAGACAAATCATTTTGGATTTCCTTGAGTGAAGATTGTTGTTGAGCCATGGTCATATACAAATTTATTGAAAATGAGTAACAAAACACTAAATTTTGGTATATCTCACCTTTTTGAAATCAATTTCATTCTTAATAAAATCTCCAATCAATCTCATTTTCCCATTTGGGTTCTAGGGTAAAATTTGTTGTGTTAATGGAAAGTGCTTAAATATTTGCTTTGGTTGTTGAAAGTGAATGCCAACAACGCTCTATTATCCTATATACATTATATTCAAAGATTGAAAATCAATGGTTTTCATCTTAGAGTCATTGCACTTTTGTAATAGGTTTCCAAATTGGTTAAGTTGAGTCTCGTGGATTGTTGGATGTTTTTAGCATTGTTGGGCATTTTTCTTTTTCCTAGTTCATTCTCCTCTCCTCTAAGTAATATTTTTTTTTTTACATTGGGAGAATTTGGGGTTATCTTTCACTATCCAAGACCATGTATTCCTCCCCTGAACCAATTCTAATTCTTTGAAGCTGCACCAAGACCGTATGTGACAATACGAGTTGTATGCACTATCCAATTGGTCATTGGGATAAATTTGGGGTGTTATGTACAAAACGCTTAAAATATCATAACAAAACAAAAGTACACACCCTGTATAGAATGTGAGCATGGATCACAACTCCAAGATAGATAATTTATACAATAAATCCTTACATAATAGGAGAACCCCCTCCAAATATCCAAAATATATATATATATATATATACACACACACACACATGAGGCCCCTTTACTATTATGTTGACCCTATTACATATATGTTTACACATTATATGTAAATTTATCCCCATACATGCCCCCCTCCCCCCCTGCTGACCCCCCTTGGGGTCATATCATATACATTTAGCCCTATATATGCCCCCCTTGGGTCATAACAAAGTACCCTCGTTCAAAAATGTTTGTCCTCAAAGCTTTGCAATTAAAATCTTCACATGTGATGAAACCAAGTAATATGATTTTCTTATGTTCGTGCTTTATTTTTTCCATTGATGACGATCCATCCATCCAAAATCATTTTTTTCGGTCATAATCTTTGGTGGATAGTTGTTTCATAATTTTCTTTCCTTTGATTCTATGTATTGTTGTTGAAGCTTCTCCAATTTGTAGTAGATGTTGGTATATGATAATATATTGTTGAATAATGGCTTTGTGATGCCTTGTTCCATGAATATTGATAAGAATTCCATCTTATTCCTTGATAATGTTGATATCGACATTCTTGTCTTCCTTGAAATATTTCCTGGTAATGAGGGTGTCGATATGGTTTCACACTTGACAATTTTCCTTCACTTTGCACATGCATTTCATTTATCTTCTTTTCGGAGACAATGGCATCCTCTATCCTCTTTTCTTGTTATTTGATTACTCTAAACTTGGATATAGTAACATCATATTTGGCATGTACATCCTTTATATGAAGTTCAACTTCTTCAAGTATCTGTTGGTGACCTTCTTGAATCGTGTCTATGTTCCCCTTTGAAGTTGCAAAGTCACCCCTTTTATCAAATTTTGACGTCCTTCTTCAAATTTCGATTTCATTTTTTATTTAACCTCATTAGTATTTAGGGATTCCTCAACCTTCTTGAAAATTTCCTCTTCGAGTCTTTTGGTAGATTCTTCATCCAATATCCTTGTTTCTTCTTGATTTTGATAATTCTTCTTTTCTTCTTTCAATCTTTTAACCTCATCCAATAGTTTTTTATTATGGTTTCCTAATCTATATATATTTTCATCTTTCCTTTTCAATTCTTCCTTTGACTCATCTATGAATTCCATATTAGCTATGAGACTTCCATCTGATTTTGGGGCATAATTACTTGGGCCAAGTGATCTTTCTAGTACTCAACTAGATTTTCCAGAGGCTTCCTTTTCTCTAGGGAGATCATATCTAAGCATTTTAATTTCCTTAGGTGTTATTATCTGGAGACAGTCATGGAAGTTAGAATGATGTCCCAAAAACTCTATCTGTGAAGAAGATGAAGACAAATGTATATCTTTGCATTTTTCAAAAGATCCCAAATTAGAATAAACTCGGGATGTACCAGAAGAAGTAACTTCACAGTACTTACAGAATGAATGTCTACTTTTATGGTTGGAGATATGATCATCCAACTCGATGAATACAGGTCTTGAGCTTGTATTGGGCCTATATTTAACTATATTTAATGTAGACCTTGAAGTGTCAATCCCGACACTCTGTGATCTTCTTAATCTCAAGAAAATGCCATGACTAGTATTACATATTGTGAGTTGTTGTGGCTTTGTTGGGGGGGGGTGGTGTATTTCTTTTGTATACTTGTGTATTTTGTATTCCACTCCTATTGGATATTGAGTTCTATAAATCACAAGGTAATTGGAGTGACATTCTCGGGGCCTACCACCACATCTTCTCATGTAACATGGGTTGTAAGTTTTGGATTGAGGGCAGGTTGGGTGGTTGAGACAAAGCACAAACAAATAGTTGTATGTAGTTGTGTGATCTCAGATCAGGGAGACATATCAAAACCAAAAAAAAGGATATATGATTGCAATAAATCAAGGATGTATGTATCCTCATTGAAGAAGATATGAATGTTTTCCTTGGAACGCTTGTTTGAGACTAGTTATAGGACTAGTCAAAAACCATGTCTTCCACAGGGTATATCTCTGAAAGTGTAACAAATAAGAATCTCAAAATTCATACCACGGATACCTTGCTATGTCTTATAAATAACCTCTAAGTTTCTCTATTGGAAACTTCCCAAAAACAAAAGTTATCGCGAAAATCCCAAGATGACTCATTTAAAACTCGATTTAGGATGAGTCAAAAACCCTATCTTACATGGGCTATACCTTCGAAAGTACAATGACCCAGAAGATCAAATTTGTAACATAAATACCTAAATATGTATTCTAAATAATCTCCAAGTTTCATTGTTTGAGTCATCCCAGAAAAAATTTATAGTGAAAATTCTAAGATGACTTGCTTGGAGAAGAAAAACCCTAGGATTGATGCTCTGATAGCAAATGTTATGTACCAAATGGTTAAAATATCATAACATAATAGAAGTGCACACCTTGTATAGAATGTGAGCATGGAGCACAACTCCAAGATAGATAATTTATTCAATAAATCCTTAAAGAATAGGATAACCTCCTCCAAATATCCAAATACATCCATACATCACAATTCACATGTCCTTGATAATGAATACATGATATCTATGTATACCTATTCACACCTACACATGAGGCCCCTTTACTATTAGGTCGGCCCTATTACATATATATTTACACATTACATGTACATTTATCCCCATATATGCCCCCCCTTGGGGTTATATCATATACATTTAACCCTATATATGCCCCCCTTGGGTCATAACATGGGGTGAGTAATTAAGTTATTGGAACTGTATGTATTCCCCATAAACAAATTTGGCCTCATATTTAACGAATGACAACAACTAACTATTATAATAAATGCATGGTGAGAAATAAGACTTGCAACCATGCATTTTTCATCTACATTCATCCCATCCCTCAATTGTTCTGATGGATAAGCTACAACATTGAGTTTTATTGTTGATGCACTACCAAAACTTGTGCATTGGACTCTCACAACTTGATTTCATTATTGGTTGGAATGTTGGGTGTAAACCATAATTTGGTATTCTATTGGTTTCCAATATATTCTTTGTATGAACCTATTAATTTACATATTTAATATTTTATGGTCGTCGAGATTTTGTGCATCTTGTTTACTTCTTGAGGATGTCATGAGTGGAAAAAAGTGTTGGGAGTAGAGTGCTAGGTTTTCTTATCTAATATATGAAATTTGTATTTAATTGGTCCCAGTGATAAAAAGAGTAGCCATGTATTAGAAACCAAATCTAAACAAGGCACGAGAATCCTAAACGTGTCTTGTTGAAGACTGCAAATATATTACAATTGAAATTCGGTAGTAAGAATCCATGTTGACAAAACAGAAAAACCATAGGATACCATTTACAAATCATAAGGTATTAGAGAAGTTTTTCCAAATACCTTGAATCAGATACCATGGGAAAATCCTTGAATATGGAGAATTTGGAAGAGTTGAGAGACTTCAATAGGCAGATCCAAGAGGAAAGTTAGTATTGGAGGAAGAAAGTGGATGAGCTAGAAAAAGAAATTTCCAAATGCTAAGACTCCTTCACCACCATGAGAGCATAATTGGATAATAGAATATTGAAGCTATTGCAATTTGGGGAGAAATTCACTCTATTGGATAATTGGAAATATGAGAGGTTCACCGAAGTGACTTATCAGCTATACCATGATTTGGTAGCAAAGGAAGAGGCATTGAAGAAACTACAAGAAGTTTTCCAAAATAACAAGCAAACCCCTTTCATTGTCATTGCATAAGTTGGCAGTAGGATGGGGTCAAGCATGGTAAACTCACCTTCCAAGACCCTTTATCAAAAGGCCTTCAGTGAATTTGAAAAACACACTAGAGGCATTGATTCCAAACTCATGAGGAAAATGGGATATGGTGGACAAGGGATTTTGATTCCCATTATATCTCAATAGAGGTCCAATCATGAAGGCCTAATATTCAATGTATAAGAATCCAACACAAGTTCAACTCAAACCACATTTTTCAAGGAAAGAATAACCAGAAAAGAAGTCATTCCCATGGAGGAAAATGTGGCTAGAAAAGGAGTGTGCAACAAACCACTCAAATTTGATTGTAGAGGTTTTGAAGAGTGAATAAAAGAGATGATTCATCCTTCCAAATATTCTCCAAATCTTGTGGGACCATGAAACGAATATGGAAAGTGTCATGGAAAATTGAAAAGGTATGTCATAATATCCTTGGTTTGTTTCTATTGTAATAAAATTGTTCATAAGGATAGTAATTTTTGGAACTCTATAAATCTAAGCAACCCATGCAAGAACTATTTCTAGTACTATAGACTGACTGGACATTCAGAGACCAAATTTTGGAGGCTTCACTTGAAACTCCATCCCAAGAACTGAACAACCAAGAAGAAAACTTGGAAATTAAAGGTCAATGGAAAATAGGAGCTTCTTGTACTTGTAGCCTAAGGAACAAGATTTTTCCAATGACCTATTATAGAAGAGAATGTCATATCTAACCATGAAATGGACAAAAGGCTTATTCCAAAGGCATCCCTTAATCAGCTCTTATCTTCCATCCTAAAATGGAGGTAGCCTTTCTTGGAGATTTTCCAAAGTTTGCTTGATGTTAATAGAGGAGGTAGACATGTAAATGTAAAGAAAAAAAATTATGGGAGTTGGGGATTTTGGGGACCAAAAGCTTTAAAATGGGGAGGTGTGATCTAAATTGGATTATCTCCAAAATATCTTTGTAATAAGCATTTAATTGTCTTTTTTTTTCCAAAGTTAAGAAAATGTCTAGAATTTACTTAAAAGTTGAAACAAACCATTGTGATGGTTGACCTTCCATAGTAGCCCATTAAAAATTAAGGTTGTGGTGAAGAAGAATGTTCAACAGAGAGGAGGAAATGAAGAAGTGTAGTAATAGAGATGAGAGGTCAAAGAAGCAATCTTCTTGATGATCATCAGAGAAAAAGACATTGAGAGTGTCCTATGATGAGTGAATATTGTTGTTGAGCCATAATGTTTGCTTTGGTTGTTGAAATTCAATGCCAACAACTCTTTATTCTCCTACATCCATTATACTCAAAAATTGAAAATCAATGGTTGTCATCTCAGAGCTATTTCACTTCTATAGGAGGTTTCCAAATTGGTTTAATTGGGTCTGATGAATTATTGGGCGTTTTTAGCATTGCTAGGATTTTATTTTTTCCTGGGTCATTACCCTCTCCTCCTCTCCTCTAAGTAATGTATTTTTTTTTTACTGTTGGGCAAATTTGGGGTTAGCATTGGTTGTCCAAGAACTTGTATGCATCAGTGAACCAATTCTAATTCTTTGAAGCTACATTAGGGCCATACAGGACATATGCACCTCCAATTGATCGTTGGGATAAATTTAGGGTGTGTTAATTAACTTCTAGGAGTTGTATGTATTCTCCATACACAAATTTGGCCTCATATTTAAGGAATGACAACACCCCATTTTTTAAATCGATACATGCTGAGAAATAACACTTACAACCATGTGTTTGTCATCTACATTCATCCCATCTCTCAGTCATTCCAATGGATAAGCTATAGTGTTGAGTTTTATTATTGATCCAACGCCAGAACTTATGTTTTTCATATTAACTTGTGCCACCCCCACCACTCATATATGGGGGTGGTGGGGAGGGAGTTAATATGAAAAAATGATATGAGGGTGAGTCAGAGTTAATATGCAAAACATAATATGTTTTTCATATTAACTCCCCCCATCCCCACCCTCAGTGATAGTGGTGGTGGGTGTGGGGGGGTTAATATGAAAAACATGGTGACAGTGAGGGTGGGGGTGGGGGTAGTTAATATGCAAAAAATATTACGGTGAGGGTGGCGGTGGGGGTATTTACTATAAAAAAGAATAGTGAGAATGAAGGTGGGGGTGAGGGGATTTAATCTTAAAAACATATTTTGTTTTTCATATTAACTCCCCCCACCCCACCCTCACATAATATGTTTTTCATATCAACTACCCCCACCCCCACCCTTAGTGAGGGTGGGGTGGGGGGAGTTAATATGAAAAACATATTATTTTTTTCATATTAACTCCCCCCCTCCCCCACCCTCACTGAGGGTGGGAATGGTTTGTATATTAACTCCCCCTACCCCCATGATATTAACTCCCCCCACCCCCCTTAGTGATGGTGGGACTGAGTGGAGTTAATATGCAAAACATAATACCCCCTAGTGAGGGTGGGGGTGGGATGAGTTGATATGAAAAACATAATAAGTTTTTCATATTAACTCACCCCACCCTAATATGAAAAACATATTATGTTTTTTTTATATTAACTCCCGCCACCCCCACCCTCATCTAATATGCAAAACATATTATGTTTTTTTGTATTAACTCCCCTTACCCCCACCCTCACTAAGGGAGGGCATGGGTGGAGTTAATATGCAAAACATAATTCTTAGACATTATTCTATAGCATACTTTATAATATTACAGACTCAATAGCTTTAAACAAAAAATTGTTTTTGATAAGCCAAGATCATTGAGAGTGTGAGGATGAGAGCATGCTTCAAAATATTACAAACTCAATAGTTTTAAACAGAAACTCATTTGTGATCATCCAATATCATTGAGAGTGCAAGGCCAAGAGCATAATCCACAAATTATAGAGTCAGACGCTATTCTAGAACTCTTCCAAAACCTGATAATAAAATGAGATCTCGGGCCTCTTTCTTATAAAAAAGAGGGAAGGTAGTCGGTTACTAACAACCCACTAGTGTCTGTCATAAAACTGTACTCAAGATATTCGAATATCTCTTCAAGAAGATGGGGTAGCTGGGACAACAGTTATTTTCTCATCTCATGAGATTCTTGAGGACATGCGGGGATCCATCCAACTTTACTGGATGACAAAAGAATATATTCTTTGACAGGAAACATTGTGGATGATTTTTAAGAATCCCATAGAAATATTTATTCACATGTTTACAAAGTGGAGGTTTGTATCATGAACCCACGGAATTCAACTGACACCACTATCGGTCAGTTAGAAATTACAATATAGTGAGTAGATAAGGGCCCGCTATGCTTCCCATCAATCATTTAAAGATGAAGTATAATATCTTGTTGAAGAATCAAACAATCCACTTGCAGAAGCCATTGGCAGGAGGATACTGAAACACCTATGAAAAGGCGACCCCATCATTGTTGGAAATCTTTCATTTTCAGGATTACAGGAATAAACCCAAAACTCACTTTTTACTTGATAACATGGTGGATCAGGTGGCATGTGATATTTGAGTTGCAGCTTACTACCTTCATAAGAAATACCAAAACAAAACCAAGATTTTGATTTTGCAACTTCTTCAATTTTAAAAGTCTTTGGGGCTGACTTTGTTGAATTATTCGTCTCTTGGGAAGTAATTATACATTATAATGTAGAACCATCCACTCTAATTTCTGGGTGGATTCTAAACCAAGTTTCATATAACACAATGTATGTTTATCCTACAAAAGGTTCAAAATCTATTGTTCCCTGATACATTTTGGGAGAACTCCTAAAATAACATACATTAGACTCACTATTATTATATCCATTGATCCATTTGTACAGAATATACTCTATACAAGGACTTGACTTGACATACCTATACACACACTCTAGACATTGACAGACATTACAATATTTACAAACTAGAACCCAATGAAATCATTCTAAAGGTTGATACGGAGGTCGGCTCAGACTATTGGATGATCCTTCTTCAAGATTGATCATTTTAATTTCTCTGTCTTGTTGGCTTTCCTGGTGGCTATAATTCATGGCTTCTCTAATTAGGAGGTCTACAAGGAAACTTTCCTTCCCAGGATTATTGTTGGTGTTGCGTGTGGTTTGTAAGATCCTAGGTTTGAGTTATCTTTAACCAACAAAACCCACCAGACATCGGCCCTTTCAGCATCACCTACATGCCTAGATGAATTCTCACTCGAGGTATCTATTGGGACTGCAAGAACCAAGTTTCTACAGTAGTGAAGGAATACTAGTGAGGGAATGGGAGGTGACCATATTGTTCATTCTTCTTTATAATTTATGTGCGTGTAATTATGTCCTTGTTACTTATTAACTATTTAGTGATTTCAAATTCATACCATCAATAGATTTCAATTTATCACATAACCCGTTACTGCAACAATCATGATTATTGTGCAATGATTATGCATAACACAGGTCTAATTTAATAAGCATAAAACAGATTCCATGAGCATTCATCTACCAAAAAATTAACATAATATTTAATGTGGTTCACCCAACTCTCGACTACATCCACAACAGTTAGCTTCTTTATTATGTGTTTGTTAATAACTCATCGCTTGCGCAATGCACTTACAAAGATATGGCATGATTATATTTCTTCCCTCCTATCCTAGTCACTCTGCAATGCAAGCCTCTCTCTCTCTCTGCATCATCTCTTACATTCAGACATTTATTCCTCTCTTTTACAGGTTATCATATGACTCTTCTTATAGGAAAGAACTCTCAGGAGCTTGGAATAGACCCCACAAGGTTGCTCAAGATATATCACACTGAAAAACCCCAAAAGAATAAAAACTAGAGGAATCCCTATGCTCCCAACCTGTTACATATTTATACATAAGATTTAGGGCTTAAAACCCTATTTGGTTCCTCCCAAAACCCTATTACATTGCATGAAAACTCTAGTTACCTGGTTCTCCGACTGCTTTCACTTGTTTTTTCATCTACATGTTGCTTTTTCACTTTGATTGGTTGTTCTTTCTTGATTTTGTGTGTCCTTCCATATTTATCATGTTGCGTTGTCATCCTTCCTTTTTTCTCGCTTTCTTCTCCTGATTTATTCACTTTTTTTGCTTTATTTTTCTTTGTTCTCTCTCACTGCGCATTGTACTTCTAGATGCACCTATGTTGTTCATTGTCCTCCTAGATGTGCCTCAATTGTGCACTCCCTAATCTTCCTTCTTCTCCTGCACACTTTTTCTTTCCTTAGGATTTTTACCAAAATTACATCCCAAAACTGCCTATCCAACAAGCCCCCAACACTCACATGTGGCTCATCCCTAGCCACTTAGGATTGTTTCCTGCTCTTTCATGCTGCAATGAAATTTTGGGAGGATTCCTTCACTACCTCCACTTCCTTGATTAGTGTGGCCTCTATTCTTGCTATCTCCTCAACTCCCTACGCAGTCAAGGCTATGATTTTTTCCTCTGCAACATATGCTACCTATTTGACCCTTCCCTGCACAGTGGCCAGTTCCCCTATTATACTCATTGCTTCTTCTTGTAATGGTTCCAATCATTGTTGAAGGATATTTTGTTCATCCCTTAGCTTCTCTGCTCCAAGTATGACTGCCTCTTATCCAAAATTGTTTTGATATGTTTCACGAGTGGAAGAGTAGTTATATTATTCGAAGCTTGTTGCGCTATTACTTATACTTCTCTTAATCGGGCTTCCACCGCCTTCATATTAGGATCTTTTGCTAACTCTTTCCATATATGTGTGCTCTCCTTGTAGAGTTTGGTGCAATTTTCCTCTACTTTCTTTATATTGGTGACTATTGTCGTCACCATTCTCTACCTACCTTCTCGCACTTCCAGTTGCATTCCTGGAATGACTTGCAATTTTAAGTCCTCAATCTGTGCCCTAAATCCCTTGATGACTTCACTGATCTTTAACACTTGTTCCTCCATAGTATCTTCTACTAGTATGGAAACTTCTGGTATGGATTTGTATAATTTTTGGACAATTTCTTTGGTGTTATGTGCTATACCTTCAACCTCATCCTTTTCCTTAAGGGATTTCTTCTCCCTCTCTTCGGCCTCAATTTTGTCCTCCATGACCTCCACTACTTGGCCTTCAACTTCTTTCTTTAGTTGGAGTGCAGCCTCATACTGTTGTTGTAATTGATCTCTTTCATCCATCATTTTTTATCAGCCTCTCATATGTTCTTAATCTCTTGTAATAAGCCTATATGGAAGTCTTGTAGTCTTTCTATTGGCATCCTTGATACAACTAGGTTCATATGTCCTAGTGCATTTACCTGTTGTTGCAATTTAGTCATCCAAATTTCCAGTGCATCTGTCTCAAGATGTAGTATCTTGTGCCCGGTTGTTAACTAAGTCAAGTATGGATGTGCATTGTATGCTTCATTTACTAGAATATTGGAGGTTCTTGCCTCGGTTCTGATCTCTTTGGTGATGTGCATTGCTTCCAACATCTGTTGGAGTGTTTCCTGCTGATTATACACTCTTTGTTGTTCTTATTCTTGTTTTCTGGTGGCTTCCTCCATTATTTATTCCACGGCATCCCTGACCTGGTAGCCTATGCAGTCCATATAATCATTATTCAATGCATACATAGGGGTTTCTCTATGCGCCTTCGTCTTCTTGTGTGCCCCTCCTGCGATTTCTTTCCCCACGTCCTTCCATTTTTCCCCTATTGTTAGAATTGCTTGTTTCTATTCTATTGTGGATGCCCCAGGCATATCTCTTATGCCATTGTTTTGTTCATCATTTGGATCTGTTGGGTATGTGTTATATTCTTTGCATGTGTGTGTGTGGGCGTGTCAGATATGACAACTATGTCTGATGATCCCTCTAGTAGTGCTCTATGTGTCGTGTGCGTTGGGAACTTTCCTAAGGAAGTCCCAGGGGGGCAAGTATGCCCCCCCCTGGTTATGCGCAGCGTTCGGAAATGGACGGTAACCTGGGGCCGATGGGGTTTGGGGCAGCGCCCCGAAAAAAAAAATTGGGCAGTTTTTGCTATTTTTAGCGGTTTTGTAAATTAATCCCGGATTAAGGGATTAAAGTTTTGGTATCTATGGAATACCTAAAAACATTGTATATATATTGTATGGTGAATGGTGAAATTCGATATAATGGATATAAGAAAGGTTTTCCCAGTTGAGGTTTTCCGATATAAAATCTCTGTGTACTATGTGTATGAGCCATTGATTAAATTTTGTTTTGCTTAAGAATCTATATGCATTGCTTTACTTCACAGGTTTAAAACTTACAGGATCCTCATCACTTGTATATTTATCTTCTTCCTCTTCTGCTTCCCCTATTTTTTGTGCTAGGATTTTCCATTATTCTTCCCAGTCATTCATTATCAAACACACGTCCTCTGTGGTTAACCTGTAACTAGTTGGCAACCATTGGTGCACTAGGTCCTTCTTATCCTGCACATACATATAGTGCATGCCTTCTTTAAATCGCGTGATATTCGCATATATTGTTATTGTCTCTGCTTATATGTGTGGTGTGTGTGCAACTTGATACCTGACAATATCGAAGTATACAAAGAATATGACATTGTTGTCATGTTGTCTTCTCTTGTTCATCGTATGTCATAAGTTGGCATACCTCCCAACCAAATTTCCACTACTAGATGTTCCCATGTGTTGATAGTAACCCAGTTCCTACCACCCTATCAGTGCAATTAAGATCAACAACCATGCATAATGGAATTCCATTCCCTTTTCCTGGGATTCAATGCAATCCTGTAAAAATTGGTTCACCAAGAAGGTGGCCCAGTTCATCTGAACCCCTTCCATACATTTCTCTACAGCTCAATGATTGTAGCCGGTACTTCATCTTTCCTGCACTTGTGTAGCAACTTGTAGGCTAGTACCTACATTAAAAACTAAAAATTGGTGTCATTGATGTTTTTCACATCAATTCCCCTCTTTCCTCTAAATGTCTGGAACTTTTCCTTCATTGACTCTAAGAGGGCTCACTCTCCTATCTTGTTGAAAAACAGGCTCGAATCCTCGACGGCTTTTGGAAGTCTTTTAATATGTGCAATCAGTGCAGTATCGATTGATATTGGGGGATCAAACCAGAGTGTCCCCCCATGGACACAGATGAGCAACATCTTCACACATGCATTTATCTTCAAACTTTGCCCGAAATGTGGTATCCCCAACAAGTTTAATATATCTGCCTTCTCTAACCTGATCGCCCACTCGCGTGTCTCCATCAGGATTGCTCATGTACATGGTACACTCTTTGTGCGCAAATATTTTTCCCTGGCCAACTCCGGGAATTTTTGTTCATCTATGATGTCATGATCCATGAATTTAATACCTACAATCTTTCTGAGCATCTCTCCTTCAAGGCTTACCCTAGGCAGAATCGATGTTGTCTCCAATGGGTATTTCCCATTGGTGGGTACTTGTATCGGTGGTGCATTATCCATCCTCAGTGGTAAGTAATCTTTGTGGAAAATCGCATGTGATGTCGAAGCTAAAGCTACAACTACTTCCTCGACCTTTGGTGTCTCTACTGGTCATTTTTCTTGTTTGTGTGCTGCTGCAGACGGTGCTCCAACTTTTTGCGGGGCCATTCGTCTTGTGTGACATATTCTTGGACTGGCTTAGCGTTTGTTCTCTGGTAGTTGTAGCTCAACTCTGGTGCTCTCAAATTTGCTTTGTTTTTCTCTCGCTTGCATGCAACAATGAATTACACTAAACGATTTTTTGTTGTTTTTGTGCCTTCGTGCCAATTGTACATGTATGTCTTAACTACCTTGTCCAATCCATCAACATGGTTGATGAGTTGTTACATAAATGCATCTTTATTACCAAATATGTCGTGTGATTTTTCCATCGTGCTGCCACATTGTCGTGATATCCAGTGGCTTTTACCATTTAAGATTATACAGCGCCTTTATGACATGTCACTCCCACTTCGCAATCATCGTTTTCATGCTTTAATGCTTTTAACGGTCTTATCATTGCCAAACTATGAAAAGGTTCTTGCTTTTACATCTGTGTGCTTCGCAGTCTTTCTCTTTTGTGTATTGTCTTCTAAATTGGTGCAGTTCTATTCGGATGTGTGATAACCATTCCTTTTGTGCAATCTCCAAGGCCTTGTACTTTGTAATCTTTTTATTTTTGCACTATCTACTTTTTGTTTGATTTTCTTCTTTTTTCTAATTTGTTTTATGTGTGTTCTTCTTTCCTACTATGGTACAACTACTATAATACATGTGCTTTGGTGCCACCCAGGTTACTGCGCAAACTCTCGACCATCTTTATAGAGTTTCAGCCAATTTCCATTCATCATTCCTCCAATGACTTCTCCATTCATGGTTTCCAACTGCACAGAACCTGTCTCTGTTACGTGTTGAATCACATAGGGTCCTGACCAGTGCATTCTAAAATTTTCTGGATGTTGCATGAACTTGTTGTCATAGAGTAGTACTAGATCTCCCACTTGAAACTTTTTATGTTTGATGTGTCGATCATGCCAAGATTTCTCTCTAGCCTTCTGAACTTGCTGATGAAAACCTGTGACAAACCGATCTTCCACAAGTTGTACTACTTGTGCCAAGCTCTCCTCTATTTCACTAGATTCTGATAGCTCAGTGATTGTTGCAATGAGTAGGCTAGGTAGAATGAACTCCATTGGCATCAATGTTTCCTTCCCATAGACCAATATGAATGGTGTTTGTCCTGTAAATTTTTTACATGTAGTCCTATAAGCCCATAACACTGCAAGAACTCTTAAGTCTCAGTCATCTCTCCTTGCATTGCAAATTTTGGTCAAGGCATTCTCCAATATTTTATTGAACGCTTCCAATATTCCATTGCCTTGAGGATGATACGAGGTACTCTTTTTATGATGAATTTGAAACTCCTCACTCAATATTGCAAATGTCTTATTCAAAAAGTGTGTGCCTTAATCACTGAGTAATATGCGTGGACATCCAAACCTTGTGACTACATTCTCAAACAAAAACCTCGCAGCAATCTCTGCAGTGCAATCTGTAATCGGTGTTGCTTCTACCCATCTTTTCAAATACTCCATTGTAGTGATGATGTACCTTGCCCCTGATCTTCTTTCTTGTGGATTGATTGGTCCTAAAAATTATATGGCCCATTTATCAAATGCTTGCAACGTAACTTATGGATTTAAAGGCATTTCATCCCTCCTAGATGGATTTCCAACTCTTTGAAATACATCGCATGACTGACATTATTCCTTCGCATCTTTGTGAAGTGTAGGCCACAAAATCCCTATGCACAAAATATTTTGTGTCATTGCTCTCCCTGCAGAATGTCCTCATGCAATCCCATCATGTGCTTCTTTGAGTATCATTGGTCTTTCGTGTTCCAATGCATAGCGCCTCAATATTCCATCTCCACCCAACTTGTATAAAATCCCTGTAATCAACTGATAATCTGTTGATTTCACTACTATTTGCTTCTTCTATGCAGTTGTCATATCTGGTGGAGCCATACATGTACTTACAAAATGCAATATGTCCGAGAAGTAATCATCCACCATTTTCACTGCAAATAGTTATGCATCAGGGAAGTTGTCATCTAAATTGCATGCATCTTCCCCTAAAAATATGTGCGGTAGATGATCTAGACCTGCATTCAGCTTCCCTAGTTTTACTACAACCTCAAAATTGTATTCCTAGAACAATAGTAGCCATCTTCATATTCTCCCCCCCAACACTGGCTTGTTGACTAAGTATTTTAATGCAAAATGGTTTGTATACATCTTAAAGTGAGACCCTAATAAATAATGTCTGAACTTGTGTAGTTCATAGACCATTGCCAATCCTTCTCGTTCCATGGTAGTATAATTCTTCTCTACTATAGACAACTTCCTACTTGCAAAATCAATTGGGTGATCTATGTATCCTTGCTCTGGTTGAGATAGTACTGCACCCAATGCTATGGATGATGCATCTACATGTACATGGAACTCTTTGTTCCAATCTAGAAAGCTCAAAATCGGTGTGGTTACCAATTTTTGTTTCAAGGTGTCCAATCCCTTCTGACAATCCTCATTCCATTGAAACTTTGCTTCCTTCTTCAATAAATTTTCCATCGGTGTTGTGATCTATGTGTATCCCTTAATAAATTTCTTGTAATAGCATGTATGACCCAAAGTTTCCCTCAGTTGTCTAACTGATGTAGGTGGTTCTAACTCCAGAATGATTGCAATCTTGGTTGGATCTACTAGTAATCCCTATTTGCATACTACATGTCCCAAAAAAATTCCAAACGGTGCACGAAAGATACACTTCTTCAGGTTCAGAGAAATCTGACACTGTCTACACCTATCCAACATCAGCCTAAGTACATCTATGTGATCCTTCAATAGACTGAACACAGTCCAATCATCCAAGTATACTTCAAGGGACTTATGAACAAATTCCTTGAACGCTACTACCACAACTCTGGAAAATACCATCGGGGCATTCTTCAGTCCAAAGGGAATTATTGTATAAAGATAACTCCCCCACTCTGTCACGAAAGTGGTCTTGTGTCGATCCTCCTGCACAATTTTTATATTATGGTACCGAGAGAATCCATCTATGAAAGAATAAGTTTATTGTCATCCTATGTTATCCAGTACCTCATATGTGAATGGTGTTGGGAATGGGTCATATAAGCATGCGTCATTCAGCTTCCTCAGATCCACGCAGATCATGATTCCTCCTGTCTTCCTATCTCTCACTACCATTGGACTAATCAACTCGGATTCTTCAACCGGTTCAATAATTCATGCATCCAACATCCTGTCTAGTTCATATTTCACCTTCTCTTTGTACTTTGGATTTAACCTGTAAGGCCTTTATCGCACTAGCTTAGTGCATGATTTCAGTGGAATATTCATCTCACCTAAGTCTCTAGCTATCCCCTTCATCTCTGAAAATATCGTTGGGAATAGGTATTGGTATTCTCAAAGTAAGTCTGCAATATTCTCTACTATCTCATCACTTCAATAATATCCTATATACACAACTTGGGATTTGTTGTTGTTCCAATGTTTACCTTCCACGTCTTTATTAGTTCTGTGTATGTGGCAGACTCAAGTTCAGGCCCTTCTACTGCTCATTCTCCTTTTGTTTCAAGTACTTGTACATTCCTGGGATCTTCCTCATCTTGTTTTTCCTTAACTACATTGTAGCATTCCAATAACTCATGGACACTTATATTGGTTATATGTGCTATGCATACTGTTACTACCTCCATCGTCCCTTCTTCGGAGAAGATATTACTTCAAATGGCCTATAGCATTCCATCTATTGATGGAGATTCGTGTTTGTTATCGCACAACTTGTAGGTTGGACAAAGCCTGACCCAACCACCAATTGGTGAAAACTTAGAGAGCACCTACCCACTGTCACCTTAGGAAGGTGTTCCCGTCACTTTAGAGGTGAGGTAGTCACCTCAAGGGGGGGATATCGGTGACCCTAGGGGGATTGAGATAGAAAAGGAGATGTATGAAAGGATTCCCCTAAATTTCAAATTTCTAGATGGAAAAGGGAGCTTGTAAATGAGTATAGAGGGTTGCTTAAGGTTGTCAATGATTTGAGTAACCTGCCAAGTGTGAATACCTTCCCGAGACATAAAGAAAACCAAGCATATGATATAATATGTTAGTTGGAAAAGAAATTCAATATTGTTGTCCCTAATTGTAGCAATAGTAAATGATATAAATCAGCATATAGAATATAACAAAGGCTGCAAAATAAGTGATAAAAGTATGATTGAATAAGAAAGAGACAAGCTGGTGAAGGCTAGCTAAACTCAACAATGATAAAGCAATATTATACCACAAAAGCAAGGTTGAAACAAATGGTTACTGTAGTGATATTTATCAGCCTTATGGATGTAGAAAACCAAGCTTTATAGCATAAAAATCAGCCAATGAAAATCACCTTTAACTATCTCAACAAGTGCGCTAGGGTTAGTAGTTTGTTAGGGCAAAGTTGTAGCCAATTCCTAGGGTTAGTTTAGGAGTTAATTAGGGTTAGAGAATTATTTTTCTGCAGCCCTAATGGCTGTAGGTTAGTTTTGTAAAATCAGTGATATTTAGTGGTTGAAAGAGGATGACCAAATTAGGCAAGAGAGCCTAGGGCTCAAGGAACAACTTCCAAAAGAGATAACCTCAAAATTTGAACCTTTCATGTTTTCCAACGCAACGTTTTATTTATCCAATGCAATGATTAGTGCCTTTGATTATGGGTTAATGGGGTCAAATAAAATAGCTAAAGCCACTACCTCCTTGCAGGTATAAACCCTCTTATTCCCCAAGGCAAGTAACCTAGCTAGGGTTTTAAAAAACTAAGGGGTGTATGCCCTTATACTCCCTTAGAAAAACCCTTGCAAACAATAAATTCTATGCTTGAAAATGTGATGGAGCTAAAGTAGGGGTATATGCACTTATACCCCCTACCTATCCTTATAAAAATCAACCTTGATGCTTGAATTACAAATGATAACAACAATTAAAAAGCTTACCAATCCAAATAGCAACAATATAGACCATGACATGCCAAGATAACCACCACAATACCAAAAGAATGACCTCCAAGAGCTAGCACATCATCATCATCAACTCCACAACCAGAGAGAAACCATATCATAGCACAACATAGTAAAAATCCTCAAGGGTAGTGAAAATTTCAATCCAATACTTCTCACAATGGGAAAGTTATGATTCAAAATGAGATCTTATGATCTCTATTTATACAAAATGTCATTAACATAGTTTGTCCACATTAGCAAGGGTAAAACATAAGACAAGGGATCCACAACCCTTATGTTACCCCTTGCAACCAAATAATATTAAACAATTCACTTAAAATTCACTTTTACGCAAAAAGAAACCCTAGCTTAAGGTGAC
>ML785390.1:314062-364747 GCA_009831015.1 Picea engelmannii
TCTTTCATTTTCAGGATTACAGGAATAAACCCAAAACTCACTTTTTACTTGATAACATGGTGGATCAGGTGGCATGTGATATTTGAGTTGCAGCTTACTACCTTCATAAGAAATACCAAAACAAAACCAAGATTTTGATTTTGCAACTTCTTCAATTTTAAAAGTCTTTGGGGCTGACTTTGTTGAATTATTCGTCTCTTGGGAAGTAATTATACATTATAATGTAGAACCATCCACTCTAATTTCTGGGTGGATTCTAAACCAAGTTTCATATAACACAATGTATGTTTATCCTACAAAAGGTTCAAAATCTATTGTTCCCTGATACATTTTGGGAGAACTCCTAAAATAACATACATTAGACTCACTATTATTATATCCATTGATCCATTTGTACAGAATATACTCTATACAAGGACTTGACTTGACATACCTATACACACACTCTAGACATTGACAGACATTACAATATTTACAAACTAGAACCCAATGAAATCATTCTAAAGGTTGATACGGAGGTCGGCTCAGACTATTGGATGATCCTTCTTCAAGATTGATCATTTTAATTTCTCTGTCTTGTTGGCTTTCCTGGTGGCTATAATTCATGGCTTCTCTAATTAGGAGGTCTACAAGGAAACTTTCCTTCCCAGGATTATTGTTGGTGTTGCGTGTGGTTTGTAAGATCCTAGGTTTGAGTTATCTTTAACCAACAAAACCCACCAGACATCGGCCCTTTCAGCATCACCTACATGCCTAGATGAATTCTCACTCGAGGTATCTATTGGGACTGCAAGAACCAAGTTTCTACAGTAGTGAAGGAATACTAGTGAGGGAATGGGAGGTGACCATATTGTTCATTCTTCTTTATAATTTATGTGCGTGTAATTATGTCCTTGTTACTTATTAACTATTTAGTGATTTCAAATTCATACCATCAATAGATTTCAATTTATCACATAACCCGTTACTGCAACAATCATGATTATTGTGCAATGATTATGCATAACACAGGTCTAATTTAATAAGCATAAAACAGATTCCATGAGCATTCATCTACCAAAAAATTAACATAATATTTAATGTGGTTCACCCAACTCTCGACTACATCCACAACAGTTAGCTTCTTTATTATGTGTTTGTTAATAACTCATCGCTTGCGCAATGCACTTACAAAGATATGGCATGATTATATTTCTTCCCTCCTATCCTAGTCACTCTGCAATGCAAGCCTCTCTCTCTCTCTGCATCATCTCTTACATTCAGACATTTATTCCTCTCTTTTACAGGTTATCATATGACTCTTCTTATAGGAAAGAACTCTCAGGAGCTTGGAATAGACCCCACAAGGTTGCTCAAGATATATCACACTGAAAAACCCCAAAAGAATAAAAACTAGAGGAATCCCTATGCTCCCAACCTGTTACATATTTATACATAAGATTTAGGGCTTAAAACCCTATTTGGTTCCTCCCAAAACCCTATTACATTGCATGAAAACTCTAGTTACCTGGTTCTCCGACTGCTTTCACTTGTTTTTTCATCTACATGTTGCTTTTTCACTTTGATTGGTTGTTCTTTCTTGATTTTGTGTGTCCTTCCATATTTATCATGTTGCGTTGTCATCCTTCCTTTTTTCTCGCTTTCTTCTCCTGATTTATTCACTTTTTTTGCTTTATTTTTCTTTGTTCTCTCTCACTGCGCATTGTACTTCTAGATGCACCTATGTTGTTCATTGTCCTCCTAGATGTGCCTCAATTGTGCACTCCCTAATCTTCCTTCTTCTCCTGCACACTTTTTCTTTCCTTAGGATTTTTACCAAAATTACATCCCAAAACTGCCTATCCAACAAGCCCCCAACACTCACATGTGGCTCATCCCTAGCCACTTAGGATTGTTTCCTGCTCTTTCATGCTGCAATGAAATTTTGGGAGGATTCCTTCACTACCTCCACTTCCTTGATTAGTGTGGCCTCTATTCTTGCTATCTCCTCAACTCCCTACGCAGTCAAGGCTATGATTTTTTCCTCTGCAACATATGCTACCTATTTGACCCTTCCCTGCACAGTGGCCAGTTCCCCTATTATACTCATTGCTTCTTCTTGTAATGGTTCCAATCATTGTTGAAGGATATTTTGTTCATCCCTTAGCTTCTCTGCTCCAAGTATGACTGCCTCTTATCCAAAATTGTTTTGATATGTTTCACGAGTGGAAGAGTAGTTATATTATTCGAAGCTTGTTGCGCTATTACTTATACTTCTCTTAATCGGGCTTCCACCGCCTTCATATTAGGATCTTTTGCTAACTCTTTCCATATATGTGTGCTCTCCTTGTAGAGTTTGGTGCAATTTTCCTCTACTTTCTTTATATTGGTGACTATTGTCGTCACCATTCTCTACCTACCTTCTCGCACTTCCAGTTGCATTCCTGGAATGACTTGCAATTTTAAGTCCTCAATCTGTGCCCTAAATCCCTTGATGACTTCACTGATCTTTAACACTTGTTCCTCCATAGTATCTTCTACTAGTATGGAAACTTCTGGTATGGATTTGTATAATTTTTGGACAATTTCTTTGGTGTTATGTGCTATACCTTCAACCTCATCCTTTTCCTTAAGGGATTTCTTCTCCCTCTCTTCGGCCTCAATTTTGTCCTCCATGACCTCCACTACTTGGCCTTCAACTTCTTTCTTTAGTTGGAGTGCAGCCTCATACTGTTGTTGTAATTGATCTCTTTCATCCATCATTTTTTATCAGCCTCTCATATGTTCTTAATCTCTTGTAATAAGCCTATATGGAAGTCTTGTAGTCTTTCTATTGGCATCCTTGATACAACTAGGTTCATATGTCCTAGTGCATTTACCTGTTGTTGCAATTTAGTCATCCAAATTTCCAGTGCATCTGTCTCAAGATGTAGTATCTTGTGCCCGGTTGTTAACTAAGTCAAGTATGGATGTGCATTGTATGCTTCATTTACTAGAATATTGGAGGTTCTTGCCTCGGTTCTGATCTCTTTGGTGATGTGCATTGCTTCCAACATCTGTTGGAGTGTTTCCTGCTGATTATACACTCTTTGTTGTTCTTATTCTTGTTTTCTGGTGGCTTCCTCCATTATTTATTCCACGGCATCCCTGACCTGGTAGCCTATGCAGTCCATATAATCATTATTCAATGCATACATAGGGGTTTCTCTATGCGCCTTCGTCTTCTTGTGTGCCCCTCCTGCGATTTCTTTCCCCACGTCCTTCCATTTTTCCCCTATTGTTAGAATTGCTTGTTTCTATTCTATTGTGGATGCCCCAGGCATATCTCTTATGCCATTGTTTTGTTCATCATTTGGATCTGTTGGGTATGTGTTATATTCTTTGCATGTGTGTGTGTGGGCGTGTCAGATATGACAACTATGTCTGATGATCCCTCTAGTAGTGCTCTATGTGTCGTGTGCGTTGGGAACTTTCCTAAGGAAGTCCCAGGGGGGCAAGTATGCCCCCCCCTGGTTATGCGCAGCGTTCGGAAATGGACGGTAACCTGGGGCCGATGGGGTTTGGGGCAGCGCCCCGAAAAAAAAAATTGGGCAGTTTTTGCTATTTTTAGCGGTTTTGTAAATTAATCCCGGATTAAGGGATTAAAGTTTTGGTATCTATGGAATACCTAAAAACATTGTATATATATTGTATGGTGAATGGTGAAATTCGATATAATGGATATAAGAAAGGTTTTCCCAGTTGAGGTTTTCCGATATAAAATCTCTGTGTACTATGTGTATGAGCCATTGATTAAATTTTGTTTTGCTTAAGAATCTATATGCATTGCTTTACTTCACAGGTTTAAAACTTACAGGATCCTCATCACTTGTATATTTATCTTCTTCCTCTTCTGCTTCCCCTATTTTTTGTGCTAGGATTTTCCATTATTCTTCCCAGTCATTCATTATCAAACACACGTCCTCTGTGGTTAACCTGTAACTAGTTGGCAACCATTGGTGCACTAGGTCCTTCTTATCCTGCACATACATATAGTGCATGCCTTCTTTAAATCGCGTGATATTCGCATATATTGTTATTGTCTCTGCTTATATGTGTGGTGTGTGTGCAACTTGATACCTGACAATATCGAAGTATACAAAGAATATGACATTGTTGTCATGTTGTCTTCTCTTGTTCATCGTATGTCATAAGTTGGCATACCTCCCAACCAAATTTCCACTACTAGATGTTCCCATGTGTTGATAGTAACCCAGTTCCTACCACCCTATCAGTGCAATTAAGATCAACAACCATGCATAATGGAATTCCATTCCCTTTTCCTGGGATTCAATGCAATCCTGTAAAAATTGGTTCACCAAGAAGGTGGCCCAGTTCATCTGAACCCCTTCCATACATTTCTCTACAGCTCAATGATTGTAGCCGGTACTTCATCTTTCCTGCACTTGTGTAGCAACTTGTAGGCTAGTACCTACATTAAAAACTAAAAATTGGTGTCATTGATGTTTTTCACATCAATTCCCCTCTTTCCTCTAAATGTCTGGAACTTTTCCTTCATTGACTCTAAGAGGGCTCACTCTCCTATCTTGTTGAAAAACAGGCTCGAATCCTCGACGGCTTTTGGAAGTCTTTTAATATGTGCAATCAGTGCAGTATCGATTGATATTGGGGGATCAAACCAGAGTGTCCCCCCATGGACACAGATGAGCAACATCTTCACACATGCATTTATCTTCAAACTTTGCCCGAAATGTGGTATCCCCAACAAGTTTAATATATCTGCCTTCTCTAACCTGATCGCCCACTCGCGTGTCTCCATCAGGATTGCTCATGTACATGGTACACTCTTTGTGCGCAAATATTTTTCCCTGGCCAACTCCGGGAATTTTTGTTCATCTATGATGTCATGATCCATGAATTTAATACCTACAATCTTTCTGAGCATCTCTCCTTCAAGGCTTACCCTAGGCAGAATCGATGTTGTCTCCAATGGGTATTTCCCATTGGTGGGTACTTGTATCGGTGGTGCATTATCCATCCTCAGTGGTAAGTAATCTTTGTGGAAAATCGCATGTGATGTCGAAGCTAAAGCTACAACTACTTCCTCGACCTTTGGTGTCTCTACTGGTCATTTTTCTTGTTTGTGTGCTGCTGCAGACGGTGCTCCAACTTTTTGCGGGGCCATTCGTCTTGTGTGACATATTCTTGGACTGGCTTAGCGTTTGTTCTCTGGTAGTTGTAGCTCAACTCTGGTGCTCTCAAATTTGCTTTGTTTTTCTCTCGCTTGCATGCAACAATGAATTACACTAAACGATTTTTTGTTGTTTTTGTGCCTTCGTGCCAATTGTACATGTATGTCTTAACTACCTTGTCCAATCCATCAACATGGTTGATGAGTTGTTACATAAATGCATCTTTATTACCAAATATGTCGTGTGATTTTTCCATCGTGCTGCCACATTGTCGTGATATCCAGTGGCTTTTACCATTTAAGATTATACAGCGCCTTTATGACATGTCACTCCCACTTCGCAATCATCGTTTTCATGCTTTAATGCTTTTAACGGTCTTATCATTGCCAAACTATGAAAAGGTTCTTGCTTTTACATCTGTGTGCTTCGCAGTCTTTCTCTTTTGTGTATTGTCTTCTAAATTGGTGCAGTTCTATTCGGATGTGTGATAACCATTCCTTTTGTGCAATCTCCAAGGCCTTGTACTTTGTAATCTTTTTATTTTTGCACTATCTACTTTTTGTTTGATTTTCTTCTTTTTTCTAATTTGTTTTATGTGTGTTCTTCTTTCCTACTATGGTACAACTACTATAATACATGTGCTTTGGTGCCACCCAGGTTACTGCGCAAACTCTCGACCATCTTTATAGAGTTTCAGCCAATTTCCATTCATCATTCCTCCAATGACTTCTCCATTCATGGTTTCCAACTGCACAGAACCTGTCTCTGTTACGTGTTGAATCACATAGGGTCCTGACCAGTGCATTCTAAAATTTTCTGGATGTTGCATGAACTTGTTGTCATAGAGTAGTACTAGATCTCCCACTTGAAACTTTTTATGTTTGATGTGTCGATCATGCCAAGATTTCTCTCTAGCCTTCTGAACTTGCTGATGAAAACCTGTGACAAACCGATCTTCCACAAGTTGTACTACTTGTGCCAAGCTCTCCTCTATTTCACTAGATTCTGATAGCTCAGTGATTGTTGCAATGAGTAGGCTAGGTAGAATGAACTCCATTGGCATCAATGTTTCCTTCCCATAGACCAATATGAATGGTGTTTGTCCTGTAAATTTTTTACATGTAGTCCTATAAGCCCATAACACTGCAAGAACTCTTAAGTCTCAGTCATCTCTCCTTGCATTGCAAATTTTGGTCAAGGCATTCTCCAATATTTTATTGAACGCTTCCAATATTCCATTGCCTTGAGGATGATACGAGGTACTCTTTTTATGATGAATTTGAAACTCCTCACTCAATATTGCAAATGTCTTATTCAAAAAGTGTGTGCCTTAATCACTGAGTAATATGCGTGGACATCCAAACCTTGTGACTACATTCTCAAACAAAAACCTCGCAGCAATCTCTGCAGTGCAATCTGTAATCGGTGTTGCTTCTACCCATCTTTTCAAATACTCCATTGTAGTGATGATGTACCTTGCCCCTGATCTTCTTTCTTGTGGATTGATTGGTCCTAAAAATTATATGGCCCATTTATCAAATGCTTGCAACGTAACTTATGGATTTAAAGGCATTTCATCCCTCCTAGATGGATTTCCAACTCTTTGAAATACATCGCATGACTGACATTATTCCTTCGCATCTTTGTGAAGTGTAGGCCACAAAATCCCTATGCACAAAATATTTTGTGTCATTGCTCTCCCTGCAGAATGTCCTCATGCAATCCCATCATGTGCTTCTTTGAGTATCATTGGTCTTTCGTGTTCCAATGCATAGCGCCTCAATATTCCATCTCCACCCAACTTGTATAAAATCCCTGTAATCAACTGATAATCTGTTGATTTCACTACTATTTGCTTCTTCTATGCAGTTGTCATATCTGGTGGAGCCATACATGTACTTACAAAATGCAATATGTCCGAGAAGTAATCATCCACCATTTTCACTGCAAATAGTTATGCATCAGGGAAGTTGTCATCTAAATTGCATGCATCTTCCCCTAAAAATATGTGCGGTAGATGATCTAGACCTGCATTCAGCTTCCCTAGTTTTACTACAACCTCAAAATTGTATTCCTAGAACAATAGTAGCCATCTTCATATTCTCCCCCCCAACACTGGCTTGTTGACTAAGTATTTTAATGCAAAATGGTTTGTATACATCTTAAAGTGAGACCCTAATAAATAATGTCTGAACTTGTGTAGTTCATAGACCATTGCCAATCCTTCTCGTTCCATGGTAGTATAATTCTTCTCTACTATAGACAACTTCCTACTTGCAAAATCAATTGGGTGATCTATGTATCCTTGCTCTGGTTGAGATAGTACTGCACCCAATGCTATGGATGATGCATCTACATGTACATGGAACTCTTTGTTCCAATCTAGAAAGCTCAAAATCGGTGTGGTTACCAATTTTTGTTTCAAGGTGTCCAATCCCTTCTGACAATCCTCATTCCATTGAAACTTTGCTTCCTTCTTCAATAAATTTTCCATCGGTGTTGTGATCTATGTGTATCCCTTAATAAATTTCTTGTAATAGCATGTATGACCCAAAGTTTCCCTCAGTTGTCTAACTGATGTAGGTGGTTCTAACTCCAGAATGATTGCAATCTTGGTTGGATCTACTAGTAATCCCTATTTGCATACTACATGTCCCAAAAAAATTCCAAACGGTGCACGAAAGATACACTTCTTCAGGTTCAGAGAAATCTGACACTGTCTACACCTATCCAACATCAGCCTAAGTACATCTATGTGATCCTTCAATAGACTGAACACAGTCCAATCATCCAAGTATACTTCAAGGGACTTATGAACAAATTCCTTGAACGCTACTACCACAACTCTGGAAAATACCATCGGGGCATTCTTCAGTCCAAAGGGAATTATTGTATAAAGATAACTCCCCCACTCTGTCACGAAAGTGGTCTTGTGTCGATCCTCCTGCACAATTTTTATATTATGGTACCGAGAGAATCCATCTATGAAAGAATAAGTTTATTGTCATCCTATGTTATCCAGTACCTCATATGTGAATGGTGTTGGGAATGGGTCATATAAGCATGCGTCATTCAGCTTCCTCAGATCCACGCAGATCATGATTCCTCCTGTCTTCCTATCTCTCACTACCATTGGACTAATCAACTCGGATTCTTCAACCGGTTCAATAATTCATGCATCCAACATCCTGTCTAGTTCATATTTCACCTTCTCTTTGTACTTTGGATTTAACCTGTAAGGCCTTTATCGCACTAGCTTAGTGCATGATTTCAGTGGAATATTCATCTCACCTAAGTCTCTAGCTATCCCCTTCATCTCTGAAAATATCGTTGGGAATAGGTATTGGTATTCTCAAAGTAAGTCTGCAATATTCTCTACTATCTCATCACTTCAATAATATCCTATATACACAACTTGGGATTTGTTGTTGTTCCAATGTTTACCTTCCACGTCTTTATTAGTTCTGTGTATGTGGCAGACTCAAGTTCAGGCCCTTCTACTGCTCATTCTCCTTTTGTTTCAAGTACTTGTACATTCCTGGGATCTTCCTCATCTTGTTTTTCCTTAACTACATTGTAGCATTCCAATAACTCATGGACACTTATATTGGTTATATGTGCTATGCATACTGTTACTACCTCCATCGTCCCTTCTTCGGAGAAGATATTACTTCAAATGGCCTATAGCATTCCATCTATTGATGGAGATTCGTGTTTGTTATCGCACAACTTGTAGGTTGGACAAAGCCTGACCCAACCACCAATTGGTGAAAACTTAGAGAGCACCTACCCACTGTCACCTTAGGAAGGTGTTCCCGTCACTTTAGAGGTGAGGTAGTCACCTCAAGGGGGGGATATCGGTGACCCTAGGGGGATTGAGATAGAAAAGGAGATGTATGAAAGGATTCCCCTAAATTTCAAATTTCTAGATGGAAAAGGGAGCTTGTAAATGAGTATAGAGGGTTGCTTAAGGTTGTCAATGATTTGAGTAACCTGCCAAGTGTGAATACCTTCCCGAGACATAAAGAAAACCAAGCATATGATATAATATGTTAGTTGGAAAAGAAATTCAATATTGTTGTCCCTAATTGTAGCAATAGTAAATGATATAAATCAGCATATAGAATATAACAAAGGCTGCAAAATAAGTGATAAAAGTATGATTGAATAAGAAAGAGACAAGCTGGTGAAGGCTAGCTAAACTCAACAATGATAAAGCAATATTATACCACAAAAGCAAGGTTGAAACAAATGGTTACTGTAGTGATATTTATCAGCCTTATGGATGTAGAAAACCAAGCTTTATAGCATAAAAATCAGCCAATGAAAATCACCTTTAACTATCTCAACAAGTGCGCTAGGGTTAGTAGTTTGTTAGGGCAAAGTTGTAGCCAATTCCTAGGGTTAGTTTAGGAGTTAATTAGGGTTAGAGAATTATTTTTCTGCAGCCCTAATGGCTGTAGGTTAGTTTTGTAAAATCAGTGATATTTAGTGGTTGAAAGAGGATGACCAAATTAGGCAAGAGAGCCTAGGGCTCAAGGAACAACTTCCAAAAGAGATAACCTCAAAATTTGAACCTTTCATGTTTTCCAACGCAACGTTTTATTTATCCAATGCAATGATTAGTGCCTTTGATTATGGGTTAATGGGGTCAAATAAAATAGCTAAAGCCACTACCTCCTTGCAGGTATAAACCCTCTTATTCCCCAAGGCAAGTAACCTAGCTAGGGTTTTAAAAAACTAAGGGGTGTATGCCCTTATACTCCCTTAGAAAAACCCTTGCAAACAATAAATTCTATGCTTGAAAATGTGATGGAGCTAAAGTAGGGGTATATGCACTTATACCCCCTACCTATCCTTATAAAAATCAACCTTGATGCTTGAATTACAAATGATAACAACAATTAAAAAGCTTACCAATCCAAATAGCAACAATATAGACCATGACATGCCAAGATAACCACCACAATACCAAAAGAATGACCTCCAAGAGCTAGCACATCATCATCATCAACTCCACAACCAGAGAGAAACCATATCATAGCACAACATAGTAAAAATCCTCAAGGGTAGTGAAAATTTCAATCCAATACTTCTCACAATGGGAAAGTTATGATTCAAAATGAGATCTTATGATCTCTATTTATACAAAATGTCATTAACATAGTTTGTCCACATTAGCAAGGGTAAAACATAAGACAAGGGATCCACAACCCTTATGTTACCCCTTGCAACCAAATAATATTAAACAATTCACTTAAAATTCACTTTTACGCAAAAAGAAACCCTAGCTTAAGGTGACGTCACCCCTTTAGGGGACATTTTGACACTAGGAGCGAGTCGTTGGAGTTTGAGATGCATTGTTAGGCCTCCCAAGGCCACATTTCAATCATCTAGGCCATCTCTTCATGGTCAAGGCCTCCTTCTCCTCAAAACATCCATGTGTCAATGAACCATGTCTTCACCACCAAACCCTAGCCCTTCAATGTGATGTCAAGCCTCCAAAGGTGATGTTTTTCCTCTCCTAAGAAAAATGTTTGTCATGCAAGGGCTAGGTCACGTCATCAATGATGTCTTCTAGGCCTCCGAAGGTATATCTCTCTCATCTGGCATGTGAGCCCTTGGCATCCAACCTGTGGGCTTCAAGCCCCATGGAATCCTAAGCTAGTATTGTTCCTCCAAAATTGTCCACCAACTAGGTCCTTCAAAGACAAATAAGCATGCCCTCCAAGGATCTCAAGTCATAATATAATGGTGAGTAAATCAAATCAATAAATGAGCCACCTAAGCATGTGCATCAATTATTACCCAATCAAACAAGTAAGTGCTCAAAGACATTATGCGACTTGCCAAGCTTGGATATGGGAGGGTTGACGAGGTGTCCTATTGGGTAGATATTTCCCTAGGTCGAGTGTTTCCCAAGTGATCCCTCTCTAAGCCATGTGAAGTAGATGAAGTGGTTAAGGATCAAGACTCACTGGGTGTGGTGTTCATGACATACAAAGGGGTTGTAGTGTCTCATTCATGGGTGCCTTTGTAGAGGGTGTGTGGAACCTTCGTTTGCAATGAACTTTTTTCAAGCCCGTCTTCTTTCCATTCATTGTTTCTTTAATTTTTTAGAGGACGAGTTGAAGACCACTATCCTAGCGTGTTTTCCAAATAATGATGGTGTCACTCATAAATACCTTGCAGAAATGAGAAGGCTAGCTCATGATGAGACCCCCTTTCTCTCAGTTGTGCAACTAACAGCCGCTACCCTGGCTTGGTAGCCAAATGATGGTAATGTCATACCTCTATATACCCATGATCATGATAGGTCATCTCATGATGAGATCTCTTATCCTCAAACTAACCCCCTAAGCATTCTATCATTTATTCTTGTGGGTTCCCTTTTTCTTACATAGAAGAATTTCATTGTTTTCTTGGTCGATCCCTGAGAGAAGCATCTGGAAGGTTTATATATAGGATTTGATATTTTATCCAACAGTAATCCCTCTGGGCCTTCAGCCCCTTCTTCCCATAGAATGAGGGACAACCCCTTCTTGGGTCAATACACCCTAAAATCTCAAGCGACAAGGAAATGGGGGGTTTTAGGTGATGGAAAGGGGTAAGTATGGTTGGGAATGGTATGATGGATCTTCAAGGGAGTTCCTAGTAGTAAAACCATTCCCTAGGAATACCACTTACTAGGGAACAATGTCAACCACCAAGGTGAAACATGGCAAAACACATAATGTACAAGCATATGTCATGAAATCTAAAGCAGTCTAATATACAATGTACTCAAATGCCTCAAATATTGAAATAACAACACTCACCATAAAACCTGACTTGCACCTCATGGAGTAAGGCCCAGTTCCTCCCGGAAGCCAGCTATTGTGGTGGATTCCCTCTGAAAATCATGACCTCTATGCTGGTGAGAAGGGTCTCCATCCGTGCAAATAGATATTGTTGGTCATGTAGTCTCTCGGTACTCCATATTTGCAACATGAGGGCCTCGAGACATAATCTCCTTAGTTATCCCTCAAAATGGGGATAACATCTAGCTCTACTTGGGGACATGTACTCTCCATAGAGTGCATGAGAACCGCAGGATCTCCTGGTAGACATGTGCCAGCCAAAACTCAGAAAAAAGCATCATAGCATCTAGGGTGGTGTTATCACCCTTCATCCATATACATAAAAATCCAAAATAAAAACTAATCTAGAAAAGAAAAATTTTGACATTTTTTCAAAAAATTATAAACTAAGCATGAAATCAATAAGCAAGTAGAGTAAAATGAAAGAATTAAATGCATCTAAACTAATATGAGCAATCAAGATGCAAATGCAAGGAAAGTAAAATGACCTACCTACTTACTTGGGACCTGGGCCCTAAATAAGTCATGTGTCACCTTGGAAATAATGTTTGAGGAGATATCCATTACCCGGTAGTGGCATCCTCCTCCCTTCTGTCGTGGATAAGTAGAAAGAGTCTGGCCCAAATACTTCCTCTATCTTGTAGGGCCCTAACCAAAGATTGTCGAACTTTTGATGCATTCCTGATTTTTCTCTCCTCTTATCCCACATTAAGACCCGGTCCCCTTCCTTGAAGTCTCTTTGTCTTGCCTTCTGATCAAAGGTTCTTTTCACCCTTTCTTGATTCTTTTCCATTTCATCAAATGTCATTCTTCGAGTTTCATCCAATTCCATGAGTTGGTCAATTCACGCCTGCAATGACTCTTTATCTGTATTGAATTGTTGGGCTATTTATAATGCTGGAATCTGGAGATTTATAGGAAAGTGAACTTCTAACTCGTACACCAACTCAAAAGGGGTATTTATGGTGGAGGACTTGGTAGTTGTGTGGTGTTCCCACAAGGCATACTTAATTTTGTTGTCCCAACTCTTCTTTATTTCCCCAATAATCTTTTTCAAAATGTTCATAATGTTTTTGCTGTTGGATTCTACCAACCCATTCCCCTGACGATAATAATTTGAGTGTGATAAAACAATTCCATACTTGAAGAAAAACTCATTGAGCACCATTGAACTAAAGGCTTTGGCGTTATCGATGGTTATCTTAGCAAGGACACCAAATCTAGTAATAATATTTTCCTCGAGGAATTTCATCACAACTTATTTTGTTGCTTTCTTTGTTGGGACATCTTCCACCCATCTGGTGAAGTAATTAGTGGCAGTCAAAATCCATTGATATCCATTACTAGAGTTGTCCTTGAATTCACCAATTAAATCTAATCCCCATTGTTGAAAGGGTTCTTCTACAATGATTGGCTTAAGGGGAAGGGAAGGAAGGTGTTGCTTGATGGTAAAAAATTGGCATGGTTGACAAGATCTAACATATCGATGTGTGTTGAAGAAAATAGTAGGCCAATAGTATCCTACCCTTAAAATCTTATGGGCAATGGTGCATGTTGCAAAATGGCCACAACAAAGCCCTGCATGAAGGTCGGTCAATAACTTGTCAGCTTCTTCTTTATTAACACATCTGAGGATCACCCCATCTGGGTTCCTCCACCCGAGATCGTTATCTATTAGGAAATACTTCATAGCTTTGGGTTTCAAATCTCTTATTTTTTGTTCCACTAAATGATCTGGGCAAGTGAGGGTTTTCAAGTAATAAATGATATTCGAATACCATTCATTGTTCTCAATCTCACTTATGACAATGTTGAGTTGTTCTTTTTCTCCCACCTCACTGGCCTCTTGATTGCTTTATGTCATCATTTTTGTCAGTCCTTTCCCTTTAATTCTCTTTGTTGGTTTGATCTCCAAATCATATTCCTATATTTGTGAAACCCACTTTCCCCTTGATCCAAGGCAATCTTGTTGTGATAAAATGTATTTTACAGCGGGGTAGGGGACAAATGCTTTGATCTTGTTGTATCCTACATAAGTTAGAAAGTGTTTGAGAGACTTGACTATAACGTAAGCTTGTTTCTCCATAATGGTGTAATTCAATTATGAGTCTCTAATATTTTTTCTCATGAAAGCAATCGGCTGTTCGTCCCCTTGATCATTCTTTTGTAACAAAACCCTTGCAATGGTGTCCTTTGAAGTGAAAGAAAATATGATGAAGTCTTTGGAAAAATTCAGGCTAACCTGGAATGGTGCAACAATTATTCCCTCCTTGATATGCTAAAAGGACAACTTACCTTAAATTTCCCATTAAAAATGGGTGTCCTTCTTTAGCAACTTGTTAAGGGGTTTAACAATTTCGGCAAATTTTGGAATTAATCTCCTTATGAAGTTAATCTAACCAAAGAAAGATTCCAGGGATTTCTTGTCCTTAGGGAGAGGGATCTTCCCGATGGCTTCAACTCTGGCAGGGTCTATCCTGATTCCATATTTAGAAATGATATG
Organism: Picea engelmannii; assembly: GCA_009831015.1. Lineage (NCBI taxonomy): Eukaryota > Viridiplantae > Streptophyta > Pinopsida > Pinales > Pinaceae > Picea > Picea engelmannii. Next base: position 328,597 of record ML785390.1, read on the forward strand.
GCCAAGTAACTTACCCTTGTCAACACCAAAAACTGATTTCTTAGGGTTGAGAGAAATTACATACTCCCTACATCTATGGAAAATAGTTCTTAAGTGTTGGATATGTTGTTCCCCCTTTTTGGAGATGTAGGTCAAATCATCCTGATATATCACTATAAGTTTTCTGATCAGATCCCTGAAAGCATAGTCCATGGCATGTTGAAAAGGAGCCCATGCGTTTGTTGGTCTAAAAGGAATTCTCAAATACTTATAGGTTCCCCAAGGGGTGGTAAAAGAAATTTTTAGTTGATCATCATCCTTTACCAAAACTTGATTATATCCTTAGAAGTCGTTAAGCATGAACATATTTTTTGCACCCGTGACCCTTTGCAAAAGATATTTCATGTTTAGTAGAGGATGATTTTCTTTACGCGAAGCCTGGTTTAAATTTATAAAGTCTACACATATCCTGATTTCACCAGTCTTCTTCCTTACATAAATTGGATTAGACACCCACGATAAATATCTGATAGGATCAATTATTCCTACCTCAACCATCTTTTGTAACTCCTTTTGCACTCGTGGGGCAACCTTTGGGTTCATCTCCCTGAGTTTATGTTTGAAGGGCTTTGTGCCATCAATGAGGGGAATAATATGTTGTATGGAATCTTCACGGTAAGCTTTCAGATCTTCGTAAGACCAGGCGAAGACACCTTTAAACTCTCTTATAAGGGCAATCAATTTTTTCCTTTCATCAATCGTTGTTCCTTTACCAAACTTGATCATCTTTGGGGGTTCCAATGTTGAATTCAATGATCACGTCACTAATTTTGCTTGAGGGATTCCTTTTATACATGTCATTTCGATCAAAAGGGTCTTCTAAGAGGACAATACCTTTGGGTAGGGGTCCATCAGTTATACCGATGATCTCAATATTGGCCTTTTCAGTTAAAATATTTATCTGGGTTTCTGAGAATTCAACCTCATTTTGGAGAAAACGTAGAAGTTGGTTGTCGTTATCGAAAACTTTCCAATGTTCTAAGTTGTCAGGTAATGAGGGTCTGTAATTTACTTCCACCTTGTACAGACCGATTTCTTTGAAAAGTTGCAAGGTGGAAGCGGCAACAAGAAGGTTATATGCCAAATGATTATATTCCCTAGAGATAGCTTCAATGGAAAAGATTTCAAACTGCTTTATGGCATCCCACACAGCGTCCCTATACGACTTCAACCCTGGGTTTTTAGCAGCGACCTTCTTGTTGACTTGTGAAACGATTAGATCGGAGTCCCATTTTACGTGTAGGGTTTTGATGTTCATATCGATGGCCAAGTTAATGCCTAGGATAAGGGCTTCGTAATCGGAAATATTGTTTGTGCAGTTGAACTCAAGTCTGTATGAGAAAAGGGTAGTCTCGTTATCTGGTGATATTAGGACTATCCATGCACCCGAGCTTGTGCTTCAATACGCACCATCAAAATATAGGCCTTAAGATCCTTCCCTCTTTTCCTTGTCAAGGAAAAGGGAGTTTGACAAGATGAAGGTGTTGTCAATTCCTTCTTACAGAACCTGATGGGTTATATTGGCATGATCCACAACATCTTCATTTTTGGTCTTGTTTGGGGAAGTAACTTTCTCCTCACCTTTGATGATTTTAAGTTTTCTTTCTTTGTGGGGCTCTACCAACACTTGTTGAATTTGTTGCAAGAACTTTTCTTCAGCCTGGTTTTTTTCTTGTCTCTTTTCAAACTCCAATATCTTACTCGGTGGGAAAGGTGTATTTCTTAGTGTTATTTCCTTTTATTCTTCTAAAATATTGATCATAAGACAAGTTGCCCTTTAAGCTTCCTTCTCTCGTTCCTCTTGCAGGTAAATTCCGACATCAGGGTAAAAGTTTGGTGAGACAAAATCATCAATCTGATTAATATGAAGTGTCTCTTTAAGAAATTCTTCTTCTTGTATGAGAGAGGAGGCTAAGTTTTCTTCTATTTCACATGCTCTCTCTTGAGCCTCAAACAAAGTTGTAGGGCATCTCTCAATCAAAACCCCATATGGGTCTTTCATGGTTGATATGTAAGACTTGAGGATGGTAGCTTTGGAAGGTTTTAAGTTTTAAGGGAAACTTCTTACAGGGGTGTTAAACCTATCATTGAAATCCCTTATACTTTCCCATGACTTTATCGTGTACTTGTAGAGTTGGTTATAAAGGGATTGGTAATCATTCTTATTTCCAAATATTTTGGTGAAATCTCTTGAAAGAGGTCCCAATTTGTGATTGTTCCTGGGGAAATAATATCAAATCGCTCCTTATCCATTCCGACAAAAGTGTAAACGAATAGCTTCATCAAGATATCCTCACATTGGTCATAAGGTTCTAGAGCATGAAGGAAGGAAACTAAGTAATAATCAGGCATAGTGAGATCTTCTCCAGAAAATATGGGGAGCCATTCCTTGAAGTCCTTTGGGATTTTATGACGAAATCTAGGGATATTTGTTATGTCCAATCGTTTGTGTACCTCTTTGGCCTACAGGATCCATGTAGCATTTGGCGAGGTGGGTATGGGTGAGAGCGGAGGTGTGGAGGCAATAGATGAGGAAGGAGGGCTAAGAGAAGCAGAGGGACAATCATGAGGAGTGGGAGATGACGGAGGACCGGACCTTTTGGGTGAGGGATTACGGCCTTTGGAAAGTTTTTTGGGGGTCGAGTAATGCCTATTTTGAGTATGTCCCATGGTGGAGTCGCCAGATTATATTTTTTGTAATCTCACCAAGAAAGGTTGAAAAGGAACGTCCCTTGGGTGGAGTTTCCAGGAAAGTTACGGTAAAGGCTTTGGGATAGCTTTCCAAAGTGTCATTAGGGTTCAGAAGAGGATTCAAAATCCTCCCTGAAAACGATGCCAAAATGTTATCGCACAAGTTGTAGGTTGGTAAAATCTTAACCCAACCACCAATTGGTGACTACTTAGAGAACACATACCCATTGTCACCTTAGGAAGGTGTTCTTGTCACTTTAGAAGTCAGGTAGTCACCTCAAGGGGGGAATCTGGGTGACCCTAGGGGGATTGAGATGAAAAAAGGATATGTATGAAAGTATGCCCCTAAAGGTCAAGTTTCTAGATGGAAAATGGAGCTTGGAAATGAGTCTAGATGTTTTCTTAAGATTTACAATGATTTGAGTAACCTGCCAAGTGTGAACACCTGGTCGAGACACAAAGAAAACCAAGCATATGATATAATATGATAGTTGGACAAGCAATTTAAGCTTGTTGTCCCTAATTTCAGCAACATTAAATGATATATATCAGCATATACAAGATAACAAAGGCTGTAATATAAGTGCTAAAAGTATGATTGAATAAACAAGAGACAAGCTAGTGAAGGCTAGCTCAACTCAACAATGACAAAGCAATATTCTAGCAAAAAAGAAAGGGTGAAACAAAAGGTTACTGCAGTGATATTTATCAGCCTTATGGCTGTATAAAACCAAGCTTTATAGCAGAAAAATTATTCAATGAAAATCACCTTTAACTAGCTCAACAAATGCGCTAGGGTTACTAGTTTGTTAGGGAAAAGTTGTAGCCAATTCCTAGGGTTAGTTTAGAAGTTAATTAGGGTTAGAGTGTTAGTTTTCTGCAGCCCTAATGGGTGCAGGTTAGATTTGTAACAACAGAAATATTTAGTGGTTGAAAGAGGATGCCTCAATGAGGCAAGAGAGCCTAGGGCTCAAGGAGCAACTTCCAAAACAAATAACTTCAAAACTTGAAAATTTCACGTTTACCAATGCAACATTTTATTTCTCCAATGCAATGATTAGTTCCTTTGATTATGGGTTAATGGGATCAAATAAAAGAGCTAAATATACTACCTCATTTGGGGTATAAACCCTCTTATTCCCCAAGGAAAGTAACCTAGCTAGGGTTTTAAAAAACTAAGGGTTGTATGCCCTTATACTCCTTTAGCAAAACCCTTGCAAACAATAAATTCTATGCTTGAAAATGTGATGGAGCTAAAGTAGGGGTGTATGCACTTATACTCCCTACATAGGCTTAGCAAAATCAACCTTGATTCTTGAATTGCAAATGATAACAACAAGTAAAAAGATTATCATTCCAAATAGCAACAATATAGACCATGACATGCCAAGATAACCACCACAATACCAAAAGAATGACCTCCAAGAGCTAGTGCATCATCATCATCAACTCCACAAACAAAGAGAAACCATATCATAGCACAAGATAGAAAAAAGCCTCAAGGGTAGCGAAAATTGCAGTCCAATACTTCTCACAATGGGAGAGTTATGATTCAAAATGAGATCTTATGATCTCTATTTATACAAAATGTCATTAACATAGTTTGTCCACATTATCAGGGGTAAAAAATAAGACAAGGGGTCCACAAACCTTATCTTACAACTTGCAACCAAATAATATTAAACAAGTCACTTAAAGTTCACTTTTACACAAAAATAAACCCTAGCTTAAGGTGACACCACCCCTTTAGGGGATGTTTTGACACCAGAAGCAAGTAGTTGGAGTTGGAGATGCATCATTAGGCCTCCAAAGCCCACATATCAATCATCTAGGCCATATCCTCATGGTCAAGGCCTCCTTCTCCTCAAAACGTCCATGTCTCAATGAATCATGTCTTCACCACCAAACCTTATCTCTTTTATGTGACCTCAAGCCTCCAAAGGTGACATTTTTCCTCTCCTAGGAAAATCGTTTGACATGCAAGGGTTAGGTCACATCGTTCATGATGTATTCTAGGCCTCTGAAGGCATGTATCTCTCATCCGACATGTGGGCCATTAGCATCCAACCTATGGGCTTCAAGCCCCATGGAATCCCAAGCTAGGCTTGTTCCTCCAAAATTGTCCACCAACTACGTCATGCAAAGACAAATAAGCACGCCCTCCAAGGATCTCAAGTCATAATATCATGGTGAGTAAATCAAATAAATAAATGATCCACCTAAGCATGTGAATCAAAGATTATCCAGTCAAACAAGTAAGTGCTCAAATACATTATGCAACTTGCAAAGCTTGGATATGGGAGGGTTGACGATGTGTCCTATTGGGTAGATCTTTCCCTAGGTCAACCCAAGTGATCCCTCTCTAAGCTATGTGAAGTAGATGAAGTTGTTAATGATCAAGACTCACCGGGCATGGGGTTCATGACATACAAGGGGTTGTAGTGTCTCATTCATTAGTGCCTTTGTAGAGGGTGTATGTCACCGTCACTTTCAATGCACTTTTTTCAAGCCCATCCTCTTGCCATTCTTTGTTTCTTTCATGTTTTAGAGGATGAATTGAAGGCCATTGTCCTGGTGTGGTGTCCAGATAATGACAGTGTCACTCACAAATACCTTGCGGAAAAGAGAAGGTTGGCTCGTGATGAGACCCCCTTTATCTCAGTTATGCAACTGAGAGCCACTACCATGGATTGGTGGCCAGATCATGGTAATGTCATAATGATAGATACCCATTATCATGATAGGTCAGCTCGTGATGAGACCTCCTATCCTCCAACTAACCCCTTAAGCATTATATCATTTATTCTTGTGGGTTCCTTTTTTCTTATAGAGAAGCATTTCATTGCTTTCTCAACAGATCCTTGGGTGGAGCATATGGAAGGTTTATATATAGGCTTTTATCTTTTAGCCAACAGTGATCCCTCTAGCCCTTCATCCCCTTCTTCCCATAGAATGAGGGACAACCCCTTCTTGGGTCAATACACCCTAAAATCCCAAGAGACAAGGAAATGCGAGGTGTTAGGTGATGTAAACTGGTAAGTATGGTTGGGAACGGTAATGTCTCTTCAAGGGAGTTCCTAGTAGCAAACCCATTCCCGAGGAAGACGACTTACTAGGGCACAACGTTAACCGCCAAGGTTAAACAGGGAAAAAGGCATAATGTCCAAGCATATGTCATGAAATATAAAGTTGTATAAGATACAACATACTCGAATGCCTCAAATATTCAAATGACACTCACCATAATACCTGATTTGTACCTCATGGAGCAAGGCCCAGTGTCCCCCGGAATCCAACTAGTGTGGTGGATGTCATCTAAAAATCCTAACCTCTATGGTGGTGAGAAGGGTCTCCATCTGTGCAAATGGATATTATCGGTAATGTAGTCTCTCAACACTCCATATCTGCAACCTGAGGGCCTCAAGATATAATTTCCTTAGTTATCCCACAAAATGGGGATAACAATGTTCAAAAGTAAATGTGACTCTGAACCTTTGGACCAATTCTTTCCATCGTGTTGTCTCCCTGCACATTCCCAATTCCAAATACCAGTTCTTTGGAATTGTGTCCAATGTGTGTATAAATCTATGCATTCATTTTGTTTCTGGTACTGAACTCCATAAAGCCCTGCACTACTCAACATGACATGTTGGGTCACTTTCTCAACTATACTTCTGTGCAATGTTTTCCTCCTCGATACCAAACCTTATTTTCATGAGTTTGTTGCATTGTGACCAGTCTTCCATCCCCTCTCTGTGTGCATCCCACCATCTAGCTGGAGTCGCTTTTAGGAGGACATCTAGTGATAACAACCTTTGTTGTTCAAGTACCTACAACTCAAATGCCTTTACAAACAATTTTTTATGTGTTAATTCATCATAGCTACATGGATCACATGGTTCTGTTCCAATCCAGCACAAGGATCGGGTTATATGTGCACATCAACTAGTTGACACTTCATGCATCCTTTGTTGCCAATGCTCTATACCTTCTTCTGAGTTTGATGCACACGAACTGATACTTCTTCAACTTAGCACACCATTCGTTATCGGTTTGACATAATCCTCCATCTGCGTAGTCATGTTATATAAGTTGTTAATGTCATTTCCTCTGGTTGGCTCTACATATATCTTTGCTTATGATGGGTCCAAGGGTGCAGTAACTTTCAAATCTCCAACCTCAAATATCATATCTCTCCTTTTCAATTTAATGATTTCTTGGTTATCAAACACCCATTCCAATCCCATCAGTGTTTGATATGGTTGACTACCATCCACGATCTCAATAACTTCAAACTTTGTCATGTTGTGCACGCCATCTATGTTCACAGGTACTCCTATCAAACGACCAATTGATACTATTTTGTGTTGATTCACGAGCCTTAGCTAAACAGGAGACCATACTAGCTTGGTTTTTCCCATCAGCTCCCATGTCTTCTTAGGTAAAACATTCACATCAAACCCCAAGTCCAAGATAACATAATCCACATCATACTCCTCAATCTGCGCACTAAATCGAAATTCTCCATTGGTTCTCTTCTTGCGCAGTACCTGATTTACTACCCTTTGTGCGATAAGAGTTTCCCTTCCTCTTGTATAGTGATCAATCATGTCATATAACATACTAAGCGCAGTTTCATCTTTCATTATCTTTACACAACTCCTCAAGAATTATGTTAGCATTCTAACCTTTCCATTTGGCTTCTCAGGCATAGTGTGATCTTCGACATGAGGCACAGATGATGTTGATGCTCCCCAATCCTATCCTAGTACCTATTTTCTTGCTCTCTGGTATGTTTTCTTTTCTTGCTGAGGATCAAAGGTTGGAAAGGACCCTGCTGACTTCATTACCCATTTCTCAGTTTGCTTCCCTCCATTTGTCATATCAGCTCATGTTCGAGCTCCTCTGTGCGTAACAATTGTTATTCTCGGTCCTTCATTTCATTTTTCGGCTGATATCTTCTGCACATTCTAATTTTGATTCTCATTCTGGTTACCTTTGTCCTGCCATTTCGCAACTAGTTGAGGACAATCTTTTGTCACATGATCCAGTTCTCTGTAGTATGTGCACATTGTACACGAATTCAGGCAGTCACAGGCCAAGTGTCTCGGTTGATTACAGTTATAACATATTATCGGTCCTCTTCCTCCTCAACAAAACTTCTTATGCCTCGACCTCTACCAAATTTCCCTATGTTCACTGGATTGAAACCTCTCTGATTATTGTATCGCGGACCACCCCCTTCTATTGCAGTGTTCTCCTCTTGAATCCTATACATATCTGATGTGTGTTCCCTCATCAAGTCGAACACGCAAAAATTCTTCTCTTCATGTCCCACAGACTTGCAAAAATTGCAAAACAAGTTCCTTGGTGTACTCTGATACTTTTGTAGTAATGGACACTCACTAGGATGATGGCCCTATTTCTCACATATCTAAGAATACCTTCCTCCAGATAATGGATTCGGTGCTCTAGTTGTGAAATATTGCACGAATGTTGGGCACTCGTACTTGTGATGGACTTCAGTCCTACACTTGGTAAACAAAACTTGTTCTCATTTCTCCTTCCCTTATGTAAGTCCTGCCAGTTGAATCATCAATGTAGCCAATTGCATCTGAACTTGTGTCATTCCTCCATTGTCTCCTACGGGAGATTATTCCAATTTCATTGCAATTTCCAACGCCTCGGGCTGCGACACAACCTTCTATCGAATCAATGGCCTGTGAATGTGTGGTAAAATACCTGCAATAATTCATTCTTGATGTTTTTTATCGAGGATCTGGAAATTCATTCTACCCATCACATCCTTAAACCTCTGATCGAAATCCCATATCGACTATGTTTACACCTGTTTAATATCCTTCAGTTTTGTAATCTACTACGACTTCAACTTTGTCTTCTTGAACTCTTTATGCAGCTCTTGTTTTATCTCTACCAAAGTCCTGGCATGTCCTACAAGTGTGATACTATGTAGCTTCATATACCATACTAGCGCACGGCCTCTAAATGTTGTCTCTAATTGCGCAACCTTCACAACCTCATCATGTACGTTCTTAGCAACCCAAATTGTTTTGTAGACAAATAGATGTTGTTATGTGATGCAGGAGCATCGCCGTCTACATTTAATGAGGCATGGTGAAATATGACTCAGCATCCAGTGCAACACACTTTAACTAGTTTGGATTCCAAGGAGAGCGCGTCACCTTAAATTTTGAAGATTTTTAATTAAAGATCCCATGAGATCTTGAAGCTAGAGCCATTGTATGTGCTCTAGGAGATTGTAATAGCCTTTAATGCCTGTAGGATTGTACATATTTTGAGTGTCAACTCATATCTGGATTGTAATTATTCATTTATTGTAATAAGCCTAGTGGTAGGATGCTTTTAATTATGATATGAAAGCACTAGAATAGTCTGGAGGGAAGGCTCGAGAAGCCCCTTCATGTATAAATCAATGTAATCTATGCCCAAAAGAGGCTGCTGGAAAAAAAAATTGAAAGTTGTTGAAGGCTGTTGAAATCCTTGTAAATATTTGTTGAAGGAATATAGAAGAGGAGAATTGCATTCAATTTCTGAGATTGCTTATCTTTGAGTAACTGGGAAAATGTTATGTTATTTATCTTTGTGTTTGTGTGTGTGTGCATCTAAAATGGTTGGTTAAATGAATTCTTAATGTTAATTTAAGTTTCAAATGTTTCTCTTCTGAAATCTTGATGCAAGGAGTGTACAGTGCCCATGCAAGGAGTGTGGAGGTCAAACCGTCTACAAGTTCAAATAGCTTAGGACAGATAGTGTAAGTTTATGCAGAGCGAGCGCAAGGAGTGCACCTATACTCACAAGAGTATAAAATCTCATAGGTGAGACTAGTTCAAAGAGTGTACAGAGTCGACACTTGGCTAAGTGTTGATAAATATCAGAGGAGAGATAGCGCAAGGAGTGCGTAGGTGACTTTTTCAAGTCCCAAGCTTAGAGGAGAGATAGTTCAAGGAGTGTGTAGGTGACTTATTTTAAGTCCCAATCTCAGGAGGAAAGTGCAAAGTGTGCGGCAAGGTTTGAGTCCTTTGAGTGAAAAATCTCAAGGAGGGATAGTGCGAGTAAATCCTCAAGAGGGGGAATGCCTTTTATTTATAAGATCGAGTGGAAGAGATCTATTTGGGAGATATCAGAATCCCTCACAGTCGTTGGATGAAAGAGAAGGAGAACAGTTGTTAAAACTCCAAGTACTTCAGACTTCATTGCTCCGACAATTTTTAAGTTGTTATTATAAGTGAGGCAAAAGCCCCAAAGCTCCGAAGTCCTGGATTGAATATACATCGTAGATCACTAGGAGAGTGTGAGTTGTTGGATCCTCAAGTGGTTAGGTGATTCGACACTACGAGAGAAATTGGTTGTTGTTGCACGGAGTAGAGAATTCCCCAAAGTTCTGAATTCCAGAGTAAATCATGACCGTCAATTGTTGGGTATACATGTCTATAGATTTCCGAGTGTTCGGAATTCAGCTATCTAGAAGTTTGACAAGAGCGTGGACCATTGATACCTGAAATCTTTAGGATTTCACCAGTTCAGCTATTCGGGAGAATTGGAGTGTTGTGTTGGAAAATCCTCTGAAGCCCAAAGTTTGAGAGTGATGAAGTTACCGCTTTCCAAATTTTAATCCCAAGGTTTTAGGCCCAAGGTCACGTGCATGACTTAGATGGAGTAAGAATACCCTCGTGAACATGAATTTTCATGCAGTGAAAGAAGAAAAGGCCTGTCGTAAGAGATATAATGGTTTTGTGAGGACCCGAGAGCCACTTTGACTCCTGTGTAATTCGATCCTAGACCAGAAGGTCGCGCAAGCCCTAGGGGGGGGTTTCATCAAGTGGTATCAGAGCTTGAACAAGATTTTTGTCTGATACCATCAAGTGGTATTAGAGTCGGATTAAGATCTGTGAGAAGAAATATTTAGAGTCATGCCGCCAAGGAGATGCAGAGAGAGACCTGTAGTCAATGCAGCTATGGAGAAGGAAATGAAACAAAGTTTTGCAAGGTTGGATGCCATGGAAACAATAGAAAGGAGAGCACCAAAGGTTGGTGATTTCAGTGAAGCTGAAAGTGAAGATATAGAAGAAGAAGAAGTTGTAGGAGAATAAGCAGCAGAGGAGCAATTGTTGAGAGTTGTTGTCAAGCTGGGAACCAGAGAAAAGATGGAAGTCCCGATGTATGAAGGTAATTTGAATTTAGAAGAATTGCTTGACTGGACAAGTTCTTTAGACAATAACTTTGACTATGAGGAGATTGATGATGAAAAGAAGGTAAAGTGTGCGGTGACTAGATTGAAGGGACATGTAGATTTATGGTGGGACGACTTGCAAGCTGACAGAAGGAAAAAAGGTAAGTCCAAGATTAAGAGTTGCGATAGAATGGTAGCTAATATTAAGGATAAATTCATACCCAAGTATTATCAGTTGAATCTGTTCACAATATTGCAAAATCTGAGACATAAAGGTTTGTCGATGAAGGAGTATACTGAATAATTTTATAAGTTGAATATAATAGCAGGACACAGGGAGAATGATGAAGAAAAAGTTGTTAGGTATATTAATGGATTTAGGTATGAAATCCAGGATGAGATTTGTATGATAACGATGAGGATCATAGAATATTCTTATCAGGTAGCCCTGAAAGCAGAAGAAAAATTGGCAAGGAAACAGAGTCAGAGGAACAGGGGGAGAATCCTAATAGAGGAAGAGGAGCCACCAGAGAGAAGTTCCAGAAATCCAGAAGAGAAGTTGGAGGATTTAACAATCAAACAGATAGAGGAGGACACTCTAGAGGAAGGAATCCTTTTCCAAGAGGTAAAGGAAGAGGTAGAGGAGGAGAAGTGAAGTGTTATGCTTGCGGGAAAATAGGGCACATGTCTTAGGAATGTCCTGAAAAGAAGAATGCAAGTGTTGGAGAAGCTCACATTTTTAGGCACAATAGAGGAATGTGGAGATGGAGATGAAAGCAGAAGCGGGTGAAGAAATAATATCGATCATGATGAGGAAATCTCTAGTAAATCCAGAAAAAGAGGTACGAGAGCCATTCTAGAGGAACAATTTATTTAGAACTGGTTGCAAGACCAGAGATAGAGTATGAGAGGTGATCATAGACAGTGAGAGCACTAAAAAATTAGTATCCACAGAGATGGTGTAAAAGCTAAAGTTGGATACGACAACACATCCAAGTCCATACAGGGTGTCGTAGTTGCAGAAAGGACATAAAGTCATGGTAAGTCGACAGTGTAAAGTTGAGTTTAAAATTGGTAGTTATAAGGATGAAGTTTTATGTGATGTCATACCCATGGATGTTTGTCATGTACTATTGGGGAGACCTTGGTTATATGACAGGAATGTCATACATGATGGGAGGAAGAATACTTATATCCTTGAGAAAAATAGGTGTAAACATATGTTGTTTCCATTAGAAGTTAAGGGAGTCAAAGAAGAGGCTAGTCCTAGTATACTTCTCATGAGTGGGAAGGTGTAACACCCTTGTTTCCCCCAACTTGTAATTAATCATTAATTAGGGTTACCATGCTGTGGAATGGGAACAGTGTAATGTATTATTGTTTGAGTTACCAATAACTGACTGTGGGGGTGAAGCCTTGAAAGTACTGGCCATGATATCACTAGAGGAAAGAATGTGAAAACTATAAGAGAGGGTTCATTATATCAAATAACCCCAAATTTCCCTTTTATGAGGATAATAAACCTCCTTTGAATCCCAAGGAGAGAAATCAGTTAATGAAGAAAGGACCAGTGGTTGAATTATCAACCACCCCCATGAATGGAAGCATGGTCTAGCTGCATAATGTCAGCCCAAAGTACCACTGGGTCTAGCAGACCAGGCTGACCCGAGTTTCCTTCCGATAGAAGGAATATGATAGGAGGCATGTGCGTGCAAGGCATGCGAGGGAATGTAAAGAGGAGAGTGGAGAATGTGAGAAGCATTCCAGCAAAGAACGAGCAGAGGGCCATGAGCTTGATGCGGATAAAGCATCTGATAAACCTCATTGAGGTTGTGACAGAGAGAGAGATCTATGAGAGTATGCAGAGGGTTAATTATGTAATAAGTTGGTTGAATTCAAACACACCTTGGCAAGAGTGCCTAACCTGAAAAGTGATAACCTAAAATCGATGCTAGGGTGCATTGGGTATGAATGTGGCCACAAACGTTGGCACATTCATTAAAGTCAATTAGTATCTGAATTTCATTTTGAAAAGTTGATATACTGAACTAATGCATGTGTACGGAATGAAATTTCCTTTTTCTTGTATCAACAAATAGATAAAAGTGATTTGACTGTTAGCATGCACAATTTAAGAATTGTTTGCGATGACGTTATAAATATGCAATGAAAATATATGTGCACGAGAAACTAACAATTTGTTTGGCTTATTAAAGTTGAAAGTGCAGGAAGCAAAGGGGTCTTGGAAATGGCAGTGTTGTAAGCCCATAAGGAAGACCAATTGCCTGCTGAGCCAAACCGCTATGGGAAGGAAAGTCCCATAATTATGAATCTAGTTCCTGTACGGAACAAATATGAAAACAAAATGTGGAATTTGGAAATCTGTGGGTGACATATTTACAAGAAAAGTTTGAATTTAAAATCTATGATGATGTCTCATGAATTTATGTATGCCTGTGATACGAGTGAGAAGAAAAGATCTGTCCAGAAAGGACAAATGAAGGTTGTCCAGCTGTAAAAGCATGAAAAATGGCTACTGCTGAGCTATGAGAACCTCATGGTAAGCCATGATCGCCTAGAATATGTTTTGTTGAGGTAACACATGCCAGAGGGACGCCTCGACTGTAAGGCTCGATAAAGTCTCTAGAATTCTTCCTTGGAAAGGCAAGATGGATCACCCGAGGAACTGTATAGCAGAGAAGGGGATGTCTGAGCCTGGGCCTGGAAGGTGTTTGATCGCAAGGAAGAGGAGACCTTGATAGTTCTTGTAAATTGTTGATTGGGATCATGCACACGATGGATATTTCTTCCTCTGCGAGAAAACCTTGGCAAGGCCAGATGGATCGCTCGAAGAACTATATAACAAAGAAGGGGATACATGAGCCTGGGCCTAGAGGGTGAGTGACCACAAGGAAGAGGAAACTCTGATATTTCTTGTAAACTATTGGGATCATGCACACAATGGGTATGTCAAGGGAAAACAGTGAGCCTGGATAACAAGACAACCATGTGGATACAAATCCAAAAACTGCGCAGATAATTATTGTGCTAGATTATGAAATTTTCCTAGAAATTTGTATGCAACAGTAAAAAAAATTCGCATGAGACTATGATAATGTGCTTGTTGTCCAAGAATTATTGAAAGCAGGTGACGAAGATTAAGGGTCTGAAAAATGACTTGACCGAGAAAGAAGGTCGAGACTTCTGAAGTGGTTGAATGAGAAAGGCATGACAGGTGTTACTGAGAAAGAACACCGAGGATGGTGTTCCTTTTAGGGAGCGGGGGGATTGTAACACCCATGTTTCCCCCAACTTGTCATTAATCATTAATTAGGGTTACCATGTTTTGGCATGGGAACAGTGTAAATTTATTATTGTTTGAGTTACTAATAACTGATTGTGGGGGTGAATCCTTGAAAGTACTGGCCATGATATCACTAGAGGAAAGAAAGTGAAAACTATAAGAGAGGGTTCATTATATCAAATAACCCCAAATTTCCATTTTACGAGGATAATAAACCTCCTTCGAATCCCAAGGAGAGAAATCAGTTAATGAAGAACCACCCCCATGAATGGAAGCATGGTCTAGCTACATAATGTCAGCCCGAAGTACCACTAGGTCTAGCAGACCAGGCTGACCCGAGTTTCCTTCCGACAGAAGGAATAGGATAGGAGGCATGTGTGTGCAAGGCACGCGAGGGAATGTAAATAGGAGAGTGGAGAATGCGAGAAACATTCAAGTAGAGAACGAGTAGAGGGCCACAAGCTTAATGCGGAGAAAGCATCTGATAAACCTTGTTGAGGCCATGACAGAGAGAGAGATCTCTGAGAGTATGCAAAGAACGGGACCTAAGCGAAAGGTCATGAGCTTGTTGTTGAGGAATCATCTGATAAACCTTTCAAAAGATGTGAAAGAGAAAGGATCGATGAGAATTGGCATAAATTCCATGGTGATATCATGGATTGGCACGGGGGTGGCCAGAGCACTAAGAATGAATGCCTCTGAGCCTATGGTTGGGTGGAAGGATGAACACCCACAGTGAGTTAGTTGGCTACCACCTGTAATAGATAAGTATTCACATATCTTGTGTATTTAAGTGATAATTGTGAATCAAAGTTGGATATCCTATGAATGTTGCAGGGATGGATATGTTTTCTTAATGATTTATACTGTATCCCTTCAATTCTACCTAATTGTGTATTTAAGAAAATAAGAAATTCTTTGGCTTGTACACGTAAATGGCTCAGCCCTGTGGTGGCTCAAGTTAAAATAAATGAGTTGTGAATTTGTTGACTTTGGGTATAGCCTCATGTGTGCATGCCGACACTCCTAGTCGTTCTGAAGGAAGGGATCGGTCAAAGCTCGGGAGAGGTAATGCATGTGTGCACAGAACCTCTGTGAGACATGTAGGGATCGAGAACCTCTTTAGTTATAAAGTTGATTTATCAGCGCAAGAGGTGCATAGAGGATTTCTGTAAGCGTTAAGTTCAGGAGAATTAGCGCAAATTACCTTGGTACTTAAAAAGTTGGCAAAGCTCAGGTAGGATGGCAAGATTTAAGTCCTGAAAGGAGAGATCCTTTTGTTTGAAAGACAAATGGATGAGATAAGTTCGGGAGAAGTCGAAGTTCTTCACAATCGTTGGATCTGGAGAAAGAATGTGGGTGTTAACCCTTAGAACCCTTCGGACTTCGCAGGTCTGACGAATCGAGCATATTCGTTGCACGGGAGGTGAAACCCCCCGAAGTCCTGAAGTTAATCTGGGTCGTAGATCTGAGGATGCCCGAGAACTATCCCAACTGTCGGATCTACGATATAGTCAGTCTGGCGTTGATGAATTCAGGAGGACAGAGGTTTGGTAGCACCAAAACCCCCGAAGTCCGGAAGTCTCAAAGTTGATGTGGACCATAGATCTAAGGATCCTTCGGGATCCCTCACGACCATTCAATCGTGGGGACACGAGTATCAACATCGAGATATTAAGGAGCCCATGTGTCAAGTAACGGGGTTTCCAGGTGTCCCTCTCAGAGTGGCACACACTAGGATCCAAAGGACCCTTGAACGGAAGTTACGAGCCAAAGAGTCAAAGCAGATCTAAGTCATCCAAGCCAAACGTACAGGTGTCGTCAGATCCTACACTTCGGGTGAAATCACTCCAGGAGAAAAGGGGATGTGTTGAAAAAGAACTCTCAAAGGCCGGAGAGTCGGAGTTCATCTGAGTCGTCCATCAGCTGAGGACAAGTGTCAACAGATATTCCATTTCGGGAGATAGCCACTTCGAAGGAAAATGGGGTCACGTGAGTTGAGAACTCCCGAAGTAAATCATGACCGTCGATTTGAGAGAGACATGTGTCGACAGATCGTCGACTTTGGGTGAAATCACTACGGGAGAAAGCAAGTGGGGAGAGGTTGAAACTCCCGAAGCCTGAAGAGCTGAAGTGATTTATAGCCGTCAATTTGTGGGAGAGACGCATCAGCAGATCGTGTACTTCAGAAGCAAGGAGAAAGTAACGTGGAGTAGAGGGACGCCCGAAGTGGATCCCCACCATCGAATGAGAGGGACGCGTGGCACACGATCCTTAACTTCGGAAGAAAACACTCTGGGAGAAAAGGTGGTGTGAGCGTCTGGGACTCTCGAACGATGAAGTCCCAAAGTGGATCTAAGATGTTGATTTAGATGGATGCGTGGTGCCTAATCTGGAACTTCGGGTATGGAGTACTTCAGAGGAAAAAGAGTTGGAGTGCTTGAACTCTCGAACGCCGAAGTCTCAAAGAATATCATAACCGTCGATCACGAGGGGCGCGTGGTGCTCGATCTGTAACTCTGGGTGAGAGTACTTCGGAGGAAAAAGGTGTAGGAATGTTTGAAACTCTCGAACGTCGAAGTCTTGAAGTAAATTAGGGTCGTCGAAATCCTTGAGGAGACGTGGCGTCGGATCATGAACTTCAAAGGTTTTCCACTCCAGAGGATTCACGTGGTGGTCGTCTTGGCACTTATTGTCTTGGCGTCTGGTCATAGCCCATGGTCATATGCAAGTATAGGGGGATGAAAGAACCCGAAGAACTTGGGAGAGGATATCTGCCATCTCTGAGCTCATTTTGGAGCATGGAGATCATGGCTGGAAAGCTCTGGAAGATATGAATGGAATAGAGACCCCAAATGAGGGTATTGATTCTCCTAAGAAGAGAGAAAATTTGAGTCCCCACCATGGGTGTGTTACAAAATGATCTCTTAAAAGAAGTCAAGAAAGACCAGGAAATGTAGTTTGCTTTTATAGCTAAGTCGAGAGTCATCCTTACAAACACTTCTATGAATGATTTGCCTATGAAAGTTCAGGAGTTATTGGATGAGTTTGTTGACATTGCGATGGATGAGTTAGCTCATACTTTCCCGCCCATCAGGATTATTAGTCACCATATTGACCTTATTCCGAGAGAAATTTTTCTAAACAGAGCAGCATACTGATTAACCCCTCAAGAGAATGAAGAGGTCGAGCAGGTCCAATAGTTGTTGGATAAAGATCTGATCAGAGAAATCTTGAGCCCATGTGAAGTACCAACTGTGTTGAGTCTAAAGAAGGATGGAGGTTGGAGAATGTGCACATATTCTAGAGCCATCAACAAGATAAATAACATGTATAGATTTCCTTTACCCAAAATGGATGATTTAATCGATTGTTTAAGTGGAGCTAGTTATTTTTCCAAGATAGACTTGAAGAGCGGTTATCATTGGAAAATAATGAGAGATAAAGAGAGAGATGAATGGAAAATAGCATTCAAAACAAATGAAGGACTCTGTTAGTGGCTTGTTATTTCGTTTGGCTTAACGAAATCTCTAAGTATGTTCATGATGTTAATGAATGAAGTGCTCAAAGATTTTATTGGGAAGTTTGTGATCATTTATTTAGATGATATTCTAGTTTTTAGTTAGACTGAAAAGGAGCATTTAAGACACTTAAAGATGGTGTTGAGAAGGTTGCAGCAAGAAAAATTGTTGGTGAATTTGAAGAAATGTTCTTTATGAAGACAAAACTTGTGTATTTGGGATTTGTAATATCTTCAAATGAATTGAAGATGGATCCAGAAAAGGTGAGGGCTATAAGAGAGTGGCCTTCTCCAAGAAGTGTGTTTGAAGTAAGAAGTTTTCATGGGTTAGTGAGCTTTTACAGAAAATTCATTAGGAATTTCAGCAGTATTTGCGCACCCATACTAGATACTATAAAGAAGGAACATGGATCTTTTGACTGGACAAAAGAAGTCGAGAAAGGATTTAGAGTGTTGAAAGAAAAGATAACAGAACAACCTATCTTAATTCTTCCATACTTTAAGAAGACTTTCCAGGTCAAATGTGATGCGAGTGGAGTGGCCATTAGTACAGTTTTAAGTCAAGATGATAAGCATGTTGCTTATTTCAGTGAGAAGTTGAATGATGTTAAGAAGAAGTATTCAACATATGAGAAGGAATTTTATGTTGTAATCCAAGCTTTGAAAAAGTGGAGACATTAACTTATGCCAAAGGAGTTTATTTTGTATACTAACAATCATGCTTTGCAGTTCATAACTAGACAAGAGAAATTGAACCAGAGGCATGCCAAATGGGTAGAATTCAAGTAGAATTTTACTTTTGTCATTAAGCATATTAGTGGGAGTGCTAAAAAAGTTGCAAATGCTTTGAGCATGAGATGTTTAATCTTGTAGGAATTCTAAGTGGAGACTTTGGGATTTGAACACCTCAAGGAGATGTACCAGGAAGACCCAGATTTCAAAGAAGCTTACGAAGCATGTAAAATACTTTGTTAAGGGATAGAAATCAATGGATGGAGTATAAGATCCAAGAAGGACTATTATTCAAAGGAAGTCGATTGTGTATCCCAATATGCTCAATGAGGGACAATTTGTTAAAGGAGAAACATAGTGGAGGATTGGTTGGACAGGATTGGCTAGACATTTTGGCCATGATAAAACATATGCGCAATTGAGTTCTTCATACTATTGGCCAGGCATGAGGTCTAATGTGAAGAAGTTCATGGATAGATGCAGAATTTTCCAATATGCTAAAGGAAAGTAGTAGAACACAAGATTGTATCAACCATTGCCTATTTCAGACAGGCCATGGATGTTATAAGTATTGATTTTGTTCTAGGATTGCCAAGAACCCAGAGGGGAAATGATTCAATCTTTGTG
The DNA here is from genome assembly GCA_009831015.1 of Picea engelmannii. NCBI lineage: Eukaryota > Viridiplantae > Streptophyta > Pinopsida > Pinales > Pinaceae > Picea > Picea engelmannii. The sequence continues at coordinate 347,722 of ML785390.1, forward strand.
ATGGTTGATAGATTTTCAAAAATGGCACATTTTATACCATGTCACAAAACTAGTGATGCTACCCACATAGAGAATTTGTTTTTCAAAGAGATTGTGAGATTGCATGGGTTACCCAGGACTATAGTCTCAGACAGAGACACCAAATTTGTGGGACACTTTTGGAGGAATTTGTGGAAGAAGTTGGGAACAAATTTGTCTTTTAGTTCAGTGTATCACCCTCAAATAGATGGACAGACTGAGGTAGTGAATAGATGCTTAAGGAATCTTCTAAGAAGTTTGGTAACTGAACACAACAGTCAGTGGGATCAAATTTTGCCTAAGCGAAGTTTGCATATAACGACTCACCAAACAGGAGTACTGGTAAGAGTCCATTCCAGATAGTATATGAAAAGCATCCAAGAGGAATTTTAGAGTTTGGATATTTGAGGCAAGCTGAATTTCGAAGTGCAGGAGCAGAGGATTTTGTTGCAGAAATGCAAAAGTTGCATGATCAAATCAAAAGACAACTACAGGATAGCAGCCAGAGATACAATAACATAGTAGACCATAGAAGAAAAGAGGTGAATTTTGAGATTGGAGACCAAGTCTTGGCACACCTAAGGAAGGAAATATTTCCAAGAGGGAAATATAATAATTGAAAATGAAGAAGATATGACCTTGTAAAATCCTCAGAAAAATTGCTACAAATGCTTATGAAATTGAACTGCTAGAGGACATTGGAATTTCACCAATCTTTAATGTAGCAGACTTATACCCTTACAAGATGGATGGCACAGAAGGGACATATGGTCAAGAGGAGATTCAGTGGAAGTGACAGATGCCCATAGCAGAGAAGTTGGAGATAGAAAAGATCTTAGATCGGAGAATTGCTAAGAAAACCAGGAGGAAGGTTTACTATCAATATCTAGTTAAATGCGAGAATCATCCAGCAGAAGATGCCAGTTGGATAACTGAAACCAATATCAAGAAGCATGGAAAGAGAGTGGAGGATCTCATGGACAGGAGCCCATGAATATTTTGTCTAGAGTATGATGCAGGAGCATCGTCGTCTACATTTAATGAGTCAAGGTGGAAGATGACTCAACATCCAGCGCAACGTACTTTAACTGGTTTGGATTCCAAGGAGGGTGCATCACTTTAAATTTTGAAGATTTATAATTAAAGATCCCATGAGATCTTGAAGCTAGAGCCATTATATGTGCTCCAGGAGATTGTAATTGCCTTCAATGCATGTAGGATTGTACATATTTTGAGCGTCGACTCATATATGGATTGTAATTATTCATTTATTGTAATAATCCTAGTGGTAGGATGATTTTAATTATGATATGAAAGCACTAGAATAGTCTGGAGGGAAGGATCGAGAAGCCCCTTCATGTATAAATCAATGTAATCTATGCCCAAAAGAGGCTGTTGGAAAAAGAAGCTGAAAGTTGTTGAAGGTTGTTGAAATCCTTGTAAATATTTGATGAAGGAATATAGAAGAGGAGAATTGCTTTCCATTTATGAGATTGCTTATCTTTGAGTAACTGGGTAAATGTTATGTTATTTATCTTTGTTTTTGTGTGTGTGTGCATCTAAAATGGTTGGTTGAATGAATCATTAATGTTAATTTAAGCTTCAATTGTTTCTCTTTTGAAATCTCGGTGCAAGGAATGCACAGTGACCATGCAAGGAGTGTGGAGGCCGAACTATCTACAAGTTCAAATAAATCAAGAGACATAGCGTAAGTTTATGTAGAGTGAGCACAAGGAGTGTGCCTATACTCACAGGAGTATAAAATCTCAGAGGGGAGACCAGTGCAAAGAGTGCACAGAGTTGACACTTCGTTAAGTGTTTATAAAGATCAGAGGAGAGATAGTGCAAGGAATGTGCAGGTGACTTTTTCAAGTCCCAATCTCAGAGGAGAGATAGTGCAAGGAGTGCCTAGGTGACTTATTTTAAGTCCCAAGCTCAAGAGAGAAGCGCAAAGTGTGCGCCAAGGTTCGAGTCTTTTGAGTGAAAAAGCTCAAGAAGGGATAGCGAGAGTAAATCCTCAAGAGGAGGAATCCCTTTTGTTTTTAAGATCGAGTGGACGAGATCTGTTTGGGAGATATCAAAATCCCTCATAGTGGTTGGATGAAAGAGAAGGAGCATGGTTGTTAAAACCCCAAGTCCTTTGTACTTCACTACTCCCGCAATTTTTAAGTTGTTGTTGTAAGCGAGGCAAAAGCCCCAAAGCTCTGAAGTCCCGGAGTGAATCTACATCGTAGATCATTTGGAGACTGCAAGTCGTTGGATCCCCGAGTGGTTCAACAATTCAACACTCTGGGAAAAATTGATTGTTGTTGCGTGGTGTAGAGAAGTCCCCGGAGTCCCGAATTCTGGAGTAAATCCTAACCGTCAGTTGTTGGGTATACATGTCCGTAGATTTTTTAGTGCTCGGAATTAGGCTATCCGGAAGGTTGTGGGTGAAATTTGTTTTGTTGTGAAAAGTCCCAAAGCCCGGAAGACCAGAGTAAATATAGACCATGGATCTAGAACAGGAGTGTGGACTGTTCATCCCTGAACTCTTCAGGAGTTTGCCAGTTCGGTTATTCGGGAGAATTTGAGTGTTGTGTTGGAAAATCCTCCAAAGCCTGAAGTTTCGGAGCACCGAAGTTACCACTTTCCAAATTTTAAGCCCAAGGTTTTAGGCCCGAGGTCACGTGCACGAATCCGCTGGAGTAAGAAGACCCTCACTTACATGAATTTTCACACAGTGAGAGAAGAAAAGGCTTGTAGTAAGATATCTAAGGGTTCTGTGAGGACCCAAGATCCACTTTGACTCTTGTGTAATTTGATCCTAGACCGGGAGGTCGCACGAGCCCTAGGGGGGTTTGCATTATTGTAGGTCCTCTGACCCCACACCCTAGGACTCAGGAAATATGAGAGTATTATCTACCCCTGCCATGTTGCTTTGTGTAGTCCCTCCTCTTGGTGATGTTGGTTGACTCTGATTCTGACTCTAAATTTGTGCCCTACTTCCACTATTATGACTACTACTACTATGTCCTCCTTCTCTAACTACAATGGTTTTTGACAAGTATTCAACTATTATATTTGACTGTGGTGATGCACACGAGGTTGTGGATTCAACACAGGATTCATACAAAGTAGGACTTAATGGTTCTTTTATTACTAGACTGGACTGGAACTCCTTGTATTCTCCTCTTATATATGGTATCTCCACGATTTGGACTATTGCGCAAGGTTCTTTCCCCTCTGGCTCATTGTGCGGTTCTCCTTTCCCAGCCCTGGTCTTTCACCTCTTGTACCTCCTTCCTCCACACAATACTCCAAAATCCTATTCTTCCTCTAGTATACCCTCTTCTTGCATCCTCAGTCCCTTCCTTCCTTCTTCATCGATTCCTTCATTCTCTCATGTTCTCAGACTATCCTCTTGTCATCCCCCAGTTCCCCTATGTGCACGAACCCCTTTAGCAGTCGGATTGCATTGTCATCACGCACTTGTCACATAACAACATATTTATCCATGTACCCAACGATTTCATGAACCTTCTGTGCAGACCCTTGAAAAAGTACCTTTCTGCAACATTGTATGATTGGGTACAATCTATCCCAAATTTTGTAATATATCCTCCTAGTATGCTACACAACCAGAAATCAACTGCACGAGTAGTTGGGTTACTTAGGGAATTTAGTTGTCTTACCAACTCAAGAGTCCAATTCCTCAGCATTGCATTTATGTACCTTCCAATATTCTCCACTAACTCTTCTAGCCACTCAATCAGAATAATTGGAAACTTGCCAAAGAAAATTTCATGCAGTTTTGTATACACATACCTTTGCATCCATTGTTTTTCACTCATCCAATTATTCATGTTCTCTTGTCAAGCAAACTCTCATTCCTTCCTTTCCAACCATTCTAAGATCTCCTTCTTAATCGGCCTCCAAAACATTCCCTTAATCGCAAATTCGGGGTCCCGACAACAAAACCATTTGTTGGTGTTGTTGTAAGACCCTAGGTTTGAGTTGTCTTTAACCAACAAAACCTACTAGAAACCAACCCTTTCGACATCACCTTCTTGCGCAGATGAAATCTCACCCGAGGTATCTATTGGAACTGCAAGAACCAGGTTTTTGCAGTAGTGAAGGAATGGGAGGTGACCATCTTGTTCATTCTTCTTTATAATTTATGTGCGCGTAATTCTATCGTTGTTCCTTATTAACTACTTAGTGATTTTAGATTCATATCAACAGTAGATTCCAGTTTATCACATAACCCATTACTGCAACAGTCATGATTATTGTGCAATGATTATGCATAACACAGGTCTAATCTAATAAGCATAAAACAAATTCCATGAACATTCATCTACTAAACAATTAACAAAAGATTTAACGTGGTTCACCCAACTATGGGCTACATCCACCACGACTGGATTCTTTATTATGCATTTTTCAATAGCTTATGGCTTGCGCACTGCGCTTACAAAGATATGGCATGATTATTTTTCTTCCCTCCTAGCCCAGTCACTCTACAGTGCAAGCCTCTCTCTCTACATCATCTCTTACATTCATATATTGATTCCTCTCTTTACAGGTTATCCTATCACTCTTCTTACAGGCAAGAACTCTTGGCAGATTGGAACAGACTCCACAAGGTTGCTCAAGAATTATCACATTGAAAAACCCCAAAAGAATAACAACCATAGGAACCCCTATTATCCCAACCCGATACATATTTATACATAAGATTTAGGGCTTAAAACCCTATTTGGTTCCTCCCAAAACTCTATTACATTGCATGACAAATCTAGTTACCTGGTTGTTCGGCTGCTTTCACTTGCTTTTTTGTCTGCATGTTGCTTTTTCACTTTGATTGGTTGTTGTTTCATGTTTTTGCATGTCCTTCCATATTTATCCTATCGAGTTGTCATCCTTCCTTTTCGTCGGCTTTCTTCTCCTGCTTTATTCTCTTTTTTTTCTTTATTCTTCTATATTCTCTCTCACTTCATGTTGTACTTATGGATGTGCCTTTGTTGTTCACTGTCCTCCTGGATGCACCTCATCTGCACACTCCCTAATATTCCTTCTTCTCCTATGCACCTCTACTATGCACTTTTTCTGTCCTTGGGATTTTTACCAAAATTACATCCCAAAACTGTTTGTCCAACAATTATATTCTATTTCAAAGGCGCAACCATCTAACCATAAGTTCCACCTTAATACCCTATTATTTCCTTGTTCTAGCAGTATGTGGCTTGAAAACATGCACTTCATGTGTTTGAGATTTGTCCTGACAGTAAAATTAATTAGCTTGAGATATAGCCTTAATCTCTTGATTCCATTTTTCACTGCTAGGATTTCCTTATGTGAAGAAGAAAATTTTAGTTCTGCGCTTTTGAAACAACCAGAAGCATATATGCACGCTTGCTCCCTCTTAGTGTGCTTCTGTAACAAGACACTTTACCATACTTCATTTGAAGCATCAATTTCAACGATGAATGGCATGTTAATGTCTGGAAGGTGTAGACTTGGAAGATTTTGGATTTTCTGCTTGATGATTTGTACTGCTTTCATCATGTGCTCATTCCAAGATATATCATTGAATAATCGCTTTTGGAGGCATTTCACATCTTTAGCTTGGTTTTCATAGAAATTCCTGATATAATTTAGGCCACCAAGAAATCTTTGTAGTTTTTTTTTTATCACGAATGATGTCAGGAAATCCAGATAATTCCTTAAGAACATGTTCTTGCAATTCTATTCTTCCTTGAGATAAAATCAAACCAAGATATTCTGTCCTAGGATTGGCAAATTCCAGCTTATATTTACTCAAATCTATGTCATTCATGTACAATATGTTATAGACCTTTTCCAAGTGTTTCTTATGTCAGTTCATGTTTATAGAGAAGACAAGAAAATCATCAATAGAAACTATCACAAAATCAATATCCTTAAATATATCTTCCATCCTTTTCTAGAATTCTAATGGAGCATTTTTCAATCCAAATGGCATGACTCGCCATTGGTATTGGCCATGTGGTACCACAAATTTTGTCTTGAAACTGTCTTTCGGAGAGATAAAAATCTTCCAAAATCCACTTTTCAAATCAAACTTACCAAAAACATTTATATTTCCAATTTTTGCAAATATGACATCTTTGGAAGGAAGTGGATATATGATGGGTAGAAGAGATTTATTGAGGGCTATGTAATTAATGACCATTCTGGGTTTGCCTCATTTATTCTTGAAATGTTTATTTTTCATATAATGTTAGGTTGGCCCAAAGGCTACGACTAGGTTCTATGAGCTTTCTTCTAAGTAGCTCTGCAATCTTTGTTTTTCAACACTCAAGCTCTAATGGTGACATGTGATTGGTCGAAGCTTTCTAGGGCTTATCTATATAACCCTTCGAACAGGGAATATCTACAAAATATTGTTCCCTCATCCAGAATGCATTTGGATATTCAGAAGTGTGGTCCTTTTCAATTTTATCTTTGATGTCATGAATTATTTCTAATCCTTGCATTTTTGCATGTTTGACTATACTCTTGAGCTTTGCCAATTTTTATAATGGTATATCAACCTCATCATTAGGCATATTATTCTCAATCTTATTCTCATAAGTTTCTTTGCTTGGGATACTTATTGATTTTCCTTGGACCATAAATCATACATTATTATGACCAATTTTCATGGTTAGACATTTATTCGCATAGTCTTGACGAAGAAGGATATATACTCTTATATCAAAGGAATACAAATTACAACAGTTTTAACTCCATTTATGTACAGAGGAAAGTCTGGAGCAAAACGTTTAATAGGCATATTTGTCTTATTTACAGTTGTGAAATATGTATGAATGGGTTGCCAGTAGTAGTCAATAATTGTGTCATATTTAGCACATGAGCTCATGGAACTAGTATCAAATTGCACATCTAGAGAATATTGGTTATAACTTGAAACTTTAATATCAGGTGTGATTAACATCCTATCACTCAGACCTTTTCATTCAAGGAACAATGACAAGATAGACTGGCTATCAGGGATTAATGTGTTTGCTTCTTTTTTTGTCATCTTCTTTTGGGGCAGTGAACTAAATAGTTCATTGAACTCTTGGTTTAATCCTTGTTCCTGCACCATTTCTAGCTAATTTTTCAATTCTTCAAGTTCGGCTTTGTCTGTCTTGACTGAATTAAGGATTTCTTGAATAAGGTTTTTCTTTTCCTTTATATGTCTTTCTAAGACATCTCTAGAACTGATTGGTGTTATTTGTTCTTCATCTGAGAGTTTGTCTATGACAGGAACTTGATGTTTGTTAGAAAATGATTTCCTTTGGTCAATAAAGACTATCTTGATCTAAGTTCTATATTTTCTATATTATTGAGCCTTATATTCAATGTAACTAGTAAGTGAGAAGTGGTAGTTAGACATGGGATGTGAAGTTGGAATCTATTGTTGAGCATTAGTCTCTGAGACATTGATGCAATTGTTGATGCCAATGAAGGCGTGGATTGTTGTTGTGAAGTCTCTTTCTGTAGGTTTCTTCTATTTTCCTTTTGTTATTTTTTTATCTTGCATGCTTACCTGCATGGTGATATACATTGAGGAAAGTGCCAAAATAAGGGGGAGTGGAATGTAATACCCCACTTCTGATTCCCTAGATTAATAATGCACTTTTTTTATTGGATGAAAGGCTAGAGTTCATGTAAAGTTGAAAGGCCAGAGATTCTAGTAATGTAATACTTTGAATACAATAATAAAAATGCATTGATGGCTACAAGATGAATAAGGATATAAATTGATAGAGGGGTATGACTCCATGACAGAGGGGGCTAAAGGGGATAAGCCAATTTATTATATTTTATTCAAGAAATCTTGGAATTAGTTGGGAAAAGTGGTTATGTGAACTTCTTGGGGAAGCCACATGGTGCTCCTCCGATTCAACAAGAGATTGTTCCCTTTTCATGAGTACAAAGAAAATATTTGTGTAGAAAACAACAAAAATATCATGAACATGAGAGGTAACCCATATGCTTGTATCCATAATGAAAAAGTGTTCATGGATATCCCCTCACATACAAACTGCTATGTTTATACAAATTTCAAAACCAAAAAGGAATATAAAATCAGATAAATGTTAATTTAGTTAGAAATGGCAACTAGAAGCCTGTGATCTGGATGATCACAAGGCTTCTAGTGTCACATGATCCTTTTAAAACCTGTTTGGTGTTAAAATTATACGATATTTCGCATTTCATGTATTCTGGAGCAAAGAATGAATCTACATAAAAATCTGGATCTGTTGATAATTCTCCACACAATCTAGAAACCGTTGATGGTTTTTCTCACAATATGGAACCTTACTGCTTAAAAAATATATCGTTGTTCTAACAGCTGGAATTTCCATTGACTGTAACTAAATATGAAAGTTATTCTTCTTTGGATTTTCCTTTTAAAGAGTTTTCCATCGTGTTCTCTACTCGAGCAGCAACCATTCGCTCCGCAAAATGGTAAGTATACAAAATGAAATAGCAATCTCCACCATAAAACTTACAAACCTCCTCTTTTGAAATGAAAGTCTTAGTGTTATTATTGACCCTGAATGACCAGTATTATTCGTGTATACTTTGATCTTTTCTAACTGGAGATAAATTCCTATACAACTAAACTTGTAGCTTTTCTATCCATATATCTCATAGTGTATCAAGGATCAAGATATCCTCTATTAACAAGTCATCTTGACTCAAATCGAAAACTTCAACAACCTCCAATGTTCCTTTTTCATATGTGCAAGCATATAAATGAGGATCCTTGCTAGTTTCCTGAGCTTGTCCTTTTGCTTCAATAACTTTTCTTCCCACCCAATGCATACTAGAAAGATGTTGTTTCTATCCCTTTTTTTGCATGCTTAAAATTAACACTAGGTCTCAATCAGTCTGCAAATCTAGTTGCTAGTTGTTGTTGTTTCAATAAATTGGAATTCCCATTCCAGATGAAAAATGATGCCCCAATTTGCAACAAAATTTAATCAGTAGAATTTAAATTTGTTACCACTAGATAAACTTGTACTGCTTTACTAAAATGTGGCATTTGTAGGTGAGAGAATTTATAGAAAATTGTTATAGGCCTGCAAAACCACCAATTTCTCTTAAATGTCAATCTGGGTATGTGTGATTTTTGGTGAATATGTTTCTTTCACAATGATACTTTTGTCCACCAAAAATCAAAGATACCTAGTTCATAGATTTCATGTTACAGGCAAATGATTTTCTAGGCATAATATACAATTTTGAAAAATCCGCTACATGTCTAAAAAAACGCCCATTTCTCTTAATTGGCAATCTGGGTATGTGTAATTTTTGGATAGTATGTTTGTTTCACTATGATTCTCATGTCCACCAAAAATTAGAGATTCCTAGTTTGTGGATCTCAAGTTATAGGCAAATCATTTTTTGCATAAAATGTAATTGCATTTGTACATTCAATTCATGTGGCTTAAGAGCATTTGCATCTGTCATAGAAGACATTGTTTCAAAGACATGTAGACCCACTAGCTTCTTTCAAATCCTTGTTTTCCATTAAAAACGCCCAACATCCAAATTTTCAATTAAAGACTCAACAAAAACCAAATTTGTAAAGTAGTAGGGAGCTAAATAAAAGATGAAGTAGATGATGATTTACCGTGATAGTGACATGAATAAGTGATGGAAGAAGGTTTTCAACCCTCAGAGGAGTTTCATTTGATGCCATGGACGCATTTAAGCAGCAACAGTTCAAAATGTAAACAAACTTACTCGAGGGGCTCTAAATGTATTGATTTTTTGTAAGTCCTTTTGTGCAAGCAACCAAGATGTTTCATTGTGAAAGTTTGGGGGTATATCCAAATGATTTGCACTCTTATTGTCTTTTTCTATATCAATAGAAATGTATAGCCTACAGAGTTCATAAAAGAGATGGTTATAATAGCATAAATATATAACATATCAAAATAGTTCCTAGGCTTGTGCAACAAGGGTTTCCTTTGTAGCAATGTAATGTTCCCAATGCTTAATAGGCTAGGATATTAGTGTTTGTTGTCCAATGATGTTGTTTTTGGTTGGGTGATTCTGTCAAACACTTTGTATTCATATGTTTTTATGCTATATTATTGGTTGATAACTTTCTTCAACATTTTGCAAGTGTTTTTTCCAATGGACATTTCGTCAAACATATTGCATACCACATAAACATGAGAAATAAGAGACAGTGATGGCCTTTTATTATGAATGGTGAACAACCATACAATATACTCCAACGAAAATAACTAAACGCTACTATGCAATTGTAACAGACTCCTATGAACATAAATAATAATCAAAACCTCGAAAAATGGTGTAAATGTCTCTAATGAAGATGATGCTACTCTATTTCAAATTAGAACAGGGTTGGAACCCTCCCCACCTCTGCAGTACTTCTGAAATATTCCTCGAATCTACCTCTTCTCAACCGAACAACCATCCATACCATTGGGTCTTTGCTCGTCTGTAGAGATCCTCACTTGACAAAGCTAGATATCCAGCGATGTCTCATGGGATGAGGTTGCACAACACGTGAGGGCCTCGCGGGACACCCTATACTCAACTCCCATGGTTGTCTTGTACCATAGTTTCTCATAAACCCTCCTCATACCTACAAAGTATGAGTACAGCCTCCTTTGAAATATTTTCCAACCTCCTGCGCAAGTTGATCTACCTCCACTGAAAACAAACCCAAAATTGAAGCTCCAATTAAGACCATGTATGGATCCTCCTCCTTGTCTAAGCCCCAATGGAAATCCTGGGTGGATTCCCCTCTTGTCTAGATAGGTTGGATATTGCACCACCGAAACCAAACCAATAGTGGAAGGGTTTTGCTAAACCCTAACGAAACAATGGCTCCAAGAGCACTTCCCAAAATGAGAGATCAAATCATAATGTCAAAGTGAGGCTCTACCCCTCCCTTTATCCTTTCTCCATGCCTTTTATAAATTTCCCTTTTTTTATCAAATCAAATGTAACACTTATCCCCTTTTTTACTAAATCAAATATGACCCTTATCTCCCTTTTTCTTTCACTTTAGGATTAAAAGTCACTTTTAATAGATAAGTAACTTATTAATTCTAATGTCACTTTAAATACATAACATCTCCTAACTAAGTGACATTAAATCACCCCTTTTGACTCCCTTTTTCTTCACTGACAAGCCACAGAAGTTAATTCTACTACCGAACAGGGGAATCCAAAAATGGGGACATCATAAATCCTCTCTTCCAAAGATTTCTTGTCCTTGAGCATTTCCATCATGACCTGGCGCTCCATCGATTGGTCCATAATGAAACTGAAAATGATACCAAGATCCCAAACCACCCTATAAGTTGCGAAGCATCCTCTGCCCAAGGCATGTTTCGGTAACATACTAGCATTAGAGGTCTCCATAAAACTTTCCACAATTAAGGACACTCGGTGATACAACAACTCGATCAACCCATCAAGGAACTGCTCTGCTAGGGAACCAATATCATGGAGGAAAAAACTTGCTCTCACCTCTATGTCAACTGCCACATTGTCTCTTACTAAAATCCTAGGGTCCCATGCTATCACTAGAAATGACTCATCATGTTGTTGTTGCGCAACTCTGATCATAAATATATGATCCTTCCACACCTGCTAACATAAGTTGTGAAGCCTCAAAGAATCATCCCTACTATCGAGGATCATATATGGCCAATATATCCCAGTGAATTCAACTAAACCAACCCTACAATCAAACATCACAGAGAATTCTATGTGGTCACAAGATGATCAGGCATCCACGACACCTAGTCTCCAAGTATCAAAGGAAAAACCCCTAATACTCCAACACCCCTAAGCTATTATAATCTCCCAAACATCATCTGGAAAATCCCCCAACATATCATCCACAGAGTCCCTAAACTCAAGAACCCTGTAGAAGGTAAAGTCGTCAGGATCCCACACTAGCATGTATGACGTGAAGCACCCTCTACTCATAGCACTGGTCTATAAGGTGCAAATACCAAAATCCTCATGATTGCTCCTAATAAGCCAAGAAACCATAAGCTGCATAAATTTAGTTAACTCCTCAGAATACCACTCCTCCAAGCAACCACTCCTAAGCCTCCCAAAAGTAAACTCTTGAAAGTCAAAACTGATGCTCTCCTCTCCAATAGTAGTTGAATTGTCGATCAATGTAATTCTAGGGTCCCAAACTAATCCTGGGAAGGTGCCACCATGATGACATTGCGCCACTCTAATCATCATCAGCATACCAATGCACCTGGTCTAAGTCCTCGTCTCCTGGAACCCCAAGTTGAACTCCTAGAAGGGGCTGAAGTCACTATCCCAGATCCTCCCTTGCGAAGGTATCTCAGTGAAGTCTAAGCCTGCAAATCCTCGACCGACCTCGAGTCTGTCCTACCATATAGAGTAAGTCTCGACCTCCCCTCTACTGTCATCCAAAAAATAAACCAGACCAATCATTGTCACGAATCTGTCGATCATCATCATCTGAATCAATCTATCACTCAAATAAATTCCTTGATCTCACCACCAAATTGGAAGTCCACCACTTCCAATACCTTCTAGCTGGTGCGATGCCATATTGGTAACCATCGCAGATAAAATGACCCATGTCCCTGGTATTATATCATCTGGTGGAACCCAAGTGTTCAAAACTAACTATGGCATGCTAATTTGTTCGACCCTTGCCAAACCACACTGGAAAATATGTTATCTCAGTCACCGTCAATGTACTCAAGTGATCTGTGGAGTCTAAACACCTCCCTAGAAAGTATCCCTGTCACTTGCAGTGCCTCATACTCATACGAGTACCAAGATCTCCTTATATAGCGTGGATCACACATAGCCCTCATAATCATCTCCCTAAGTGTGGACTCAGGGACTACAAGTGTGTGACCTCTGTAGTGGATAATTCTGTCCACCACTCTATCAACTGCATTCTCTATGAACTAACCCAATACAATCTGGATCTCCTCATGTGCTCTGACCAAATGAAATGACTTTGATATGGCTATAATCCCACCTGTCTCACTCATATGACTCGGGTGAACTCTCCATGTTCTGTTGAATATATTGTTGGCATCATAAAATAGCACTAGATGCCACTGCCACTACCTGTAATACTACAAAATGTCAGGTGTGTTGGTTAAACCCATTTGTATGACCAAGGACTCATGGTAACATCTATGAACGATCATGCGGGTATCCTACTCTATATCCCTGCTCTGATGATATCCCAATCAAAAATCAATCTCCAAGCAATATTCCTCTCCATGAAGCTCGTCCATCCACTCATCAATCCTAGGTGAACCAAACTCAATGATATGTCTAAAGTCCCTGTCTGGAGATCTCCCCAGAAAGAACGGCCCAAAAACCCATTGTACACCATCGTACACCATTGTATGTTGTTGTATACTACTGCATATCATGGTATCATCATGTACCACCATGTATTCTATATGTGCCATTGTATCAATCACTCCACTAATATCAATTGAACCCGGATCCTAGAGTGATGTATCCACATCTGTCATATACTCAACCCCCCAAACAACCGATGCATATACTTCCTTATTGGTTGGTCCACAATGAGTTTTCTCAACTACCTCCTTTAGCTAAGTCTTGAGACAAAAAAATGGCTCATGATCCCTGCAATGCCAAACAGGCACATGGTCAAAACCTTGCAAACCTGAATGCTCCATGTGCGGAATCGTCATAAGAGGCTCCTCCCTCGGATCATGAGTGCTATTCATGTCCTCGTGTATCATTGTTACCAACGATGACGGAGTCTCTACTACTGTCAATGATGAAGAGCATGTCAAACTAAGCTAGTGACAAATCTCCTCAATCTCCCTTTCCTTGTCTTCAACGAACTTAAGAGCAAGGTCCCTATCCATGAACAATTGTAAATAATCAGATTTCATATGCTCTAGTGCCTCCTTGATGATGTGCAATTGGGCACTAGTGACTCCACATGCAATTCCCTTATGTCTCTCCTCCATATGGGTATTCCACATAAGGTCTTCAATAAATTTATTGGCACCATTTTCCCTCGTCAATACCTGCACAATTTTCTCCTCTGTGACCAATAATCGATTCTCCAAATCATCCAATGTTATTTCATCAACATGGCGTGTGATATCACAGAAGGGATCAATCGACTCATTAGATGATGTCATGAAATGTGAACTATATTCCTCGTACAAGTTTTTTTATCTGCTCTCATTCCCTAAATCAACCTCTTCGTTATCATCCACACATAGCTCCCACTCTTTGTCACATTTTGGTAATATAATGTATGCATCATCATACATATCATAAATAGGATGAGGTGTTGAATTCCTAATTGAGAAATCTTCATCATTAGTATCACAAACATGAAGAGATGATGAATCCTTAACATCGGTTGATTGGAACATCTTCTCATATTAATCATAAGTAGGACAAGATGTCGTAACCTCATCTTCTCCATCGAGCACACTAGTGTCATCGGTCTCATCGATCATTTATTATGATGTATCATAATTTGTTTTTTGGTCTTCATTTATGCACACATCCTCTGCATGTCTAGATACATACTCCTCCACCTATTCTTCATGCTCATCCCTCTCCACTTCCTTCCCTGTGCCTTTAAAACAAGCCTCATCCAAATCCTTAGGCCATCTTTCATAATTGAGGGTGAAATATCTTTTAAAGGGAAAATATGTGGGGATCTCCTCACCTAATGTTAGATACTTATGGAGGTGGTAAGGCATGTTTTTAATTTCTGCTAGTGTCCTCGAGATTCAAAACATAGGCTCTGGATCTTCTTCCATCTGGCTTAACCACCTGAGTGCAAAACCTACTCGCATCCTTTCTTACAGTTGTATGTACATAATCTGATTTCCTTCCCATTGATTTTTCCTTCACCTTTTTCCTTAGTTTGATAGCCAAGCTTGTATGTCCTCACAAGCCAGGAGGATCACAAGCTCTGATACCACTGTAATGTCCTCAATGCTTAATAGGCTAGGATATTAGTGTTTGTTGTCCAATGATGTTGTTTTTGGTTGGGTGACTCTATCAAACACTTTGTATTCATATGTTTTTATGCTATATTATTGGTTTATAACTTTCTTCAACATTTTGCAAGTGTTTTTTCCAATGTACATTTCGTCAAACATATTACATACCAAATAAACATGAGAAATAAGAGACAATGATGGAATTTTATTATGAATGGTGAACAACCATACAATATACTCCAATAGCAATAACTAAAGGTTGCTATGACACTGTAATAGGTTCCTAAGAACACAAATAACAATCAAAACCTAGAAAGATGGTGCCAATGTCTCTACTAAAGATGATGCTACTCTATTTCAAATCTAAATAGGGCTGGAAACCCTCCCCAATTCTGCAATACTTATGTGATCTTCCTCCAGTCCACCTCTTCTTAGTTGAACAACCAACTAGTCATCTGTACCAGTGCATCTCTTCTCGTCTACAGAGATCCTCGCTTGACAAAGCTGGATATCCAACGATGCCTCACGAGACGAGGATGCACAACACATGGGGGCCTCACGGGACACCCTATACTTAACCCATAGGGTTTTCCTATACCATGTTTTCTTAGAAACCCTCCTTATACCTACAAAGTCTGAGTATGACCTCCTCCAAAAAAATCGCTAACCTTCTACGTAAGTTGATCTACCTCCACTGAAAAAACAAACCCAAAATTTAAGCTCCAATGAAGACCCCGTATGGATCCTCCTCATTGTCTAAGCCCCAATATAAATCTTGGGTGGATTCCTCTCTTGTCTAGCTAGGGTGGACATTGCACCATCGAAACCAAACCAATAGTGGAAGGGTTTTGCTAAACCCTAACGAAACAATGGCTCTAAGAGCACTTTCCAAAATGAGAGATCAAATCATATGTCAAAGTGAGACCCTATTCCTCCTTTTATCATTTTTCCATGCCTTCTATAACTTTCCCTTTTTTGACCAAATCAAATGTAACCCTTATCCCCTTTTTTACTAAATCAAATATGACCCTTATCCCCCTTTTTCTTTCACTTTAGGATTAAAAATCACTTTTAATAGATAAGTGACTTATTAATTCTAATGTCACTTTAAATACATAACATCTCCTAGCTAAGTGACATTAAATAACCCCTTTTTTAATAAATCAAATATGACCCTTATCCCCCTTTTTCATTCACTTTAGGATTAAAAGTCACTTTTAATAGATAAGTAACTTATTAATTCTAATGTCACTTTAAATACATAACATCTCCTAACTAAGTGACACTAAATAACCCCTGACTTTAAATAACCTCTATCATCGAGCATATTGCATACATCGTCATTCAATACATTTGATTAAGCATTACGATAAACTTGTAAGATATGAAATTTAGAAAACAACATCAGAATAATTCCCTTCGCACGAGTGACAAACAACTTAAAGTCATCAAGCATTTGGTTGAAGTGTTTTTTCAAACATATCGCATGCACTCTCTTGCAAGTCTTATGGCTTGAGTCTTGAATAACACCAACCTTCCTAATTAGTTTAGAAATAAATATTTAATTCATATTCAGGTCTGAAATTGACATCAAGTATCATCAGCCCCATCTCCAGACATATCCAACTAACGAATATATATATATATATATATATATATATATATATATATATATATATGGTTGAAGAGTTTCATTAAACACTTTGTGTTCCATCATTTATACAAACAACTTACACAACCACCTATAATAGCTTGGGTACAAAATTCTTAGGAATTTCTTAGAAAAAAACTTTAAAAAACCTCTTTGAGGTTACAGGTAAAATCCCCATAAGGTAACCAGTTCTTTCCCAAAATTGCCTATATTGTGAAATTGGGTTCTAAAAACCTCATGGGTAGACTCAAAATGGGGGTTACAAGTCCATATGACACGGATACCCCCTCAAGTTGGTTTGAACTGGAAAAAAATGTCCATAAACTCG
>ML785391.1:0-20816 GCA_009831015.1 Picea engelmannii
GAGGGAAGGAGGTGGAGAGAGGGGGGGAAGAGGGAGGGAGGGGCGGAGATAAATAAATGGAGGGAGAGAGAGAGAGAGGGAGAAAGTTGAAGAGGGGAATATAGAGAGCGAGTGGATGTGAGAGTGTAAGGCATGGCGAGGAAAGGTCTAGGTATAGGTCATGGTCTAAGTCTAGATCTAGGTCTAGGTCTAGGTCTTGACATGCCTTGCCAGGTCTAGGTCAAGGGAATTTCTTGTCTTACCATAACAAAGAGAGGAGGTAGAGAGTGAGTCAATGTGTTTTTTTTCAAATGACATATATCATAACTTGTCAAACGATTTGGTGATCAAAGCATATCTATAATATATATATATAATTTATCTTAGGTGAGAACCAATTGGTTTCTTGTTAATACCTTTAAAATTTGACAAAAACACCATTTTATTTGTGTCACATGTGTATCATTGACAATAATTAACAAAAACATTATTATCAAATAATATTTAGAGAAAAAAAACTTTCATATCAATTAGAGGGAACCTACAATAACAACAAATGGAAATCGAAAATATCTTTAAAAATACATGGAAAAAATTCCACACACTAATATACAATATGATATACCACCTCCATGTCGAAATAAGTGGAAAAAATAATATAATTAAATTATTAAAAACATTTACTTGTCCTATATAAATTTACATGACTTCAATTGAAAAATCATGGTTTTCCAAAGTGTAGTTACTACTAACTAATCGTTCATATGTAGCGAATATACCCAAAGATTTGTGATGCATAATCATTGATTTGGAAAACATATTAATAAAAACTATTATATGTTCATGGAAAATATTTATATTTAGGAAAAACATTATAAGTGTATGCATAGCTATAATAATAAATTAGGTTACAAGTTTTCAATTTTTAATCAAAAATTGAAAATTTTTAGTCTACATTTCTTCCAAATATTTGAAATTTAGCCAAATTGGTGAAATTTCGCTTAAACAAAACATTGGAGTGAGTGTTTTATAGTGTAGGAGGAAGAGAGAGGAGGACATAGAGGAAAAATATAAAGTGTTTGTGCGAGAGTGTGGGAGGGAGAGAGAGGAAGAAAAATAGGGGAGGTAGAGAGTGAGTGTGTTATAGTGTGGGAGGGAGAGAGAGGAAGACATAGAGGGGAGATAGAAAGTGTGTGTATGAAAGTGTGGGAGGGAGAGAGAGGAAGGAAATGAGGGGAAGTAGAGAGTGAGTGTGTTAGAGTGTGGAAGGGAGAGAGAGGAAGACATAGAGGGGGGATAGAAAGTATGTGTGTGAGATTTTGGGAGGGAGAGAGAAAAAGGAATAAAAGGACAATAGAGAGAGTGTATGAGAGTGTGATAGGGAGAGAAAGGAATATAAAGAGGGGGTATAAAGAGAGGTAAATGTAGGATAAAGGGGTATATTTTGGAGATATAGAAGGAGGGAGGGGGTGAGGGAGAGGGAGGAGGGGTAGTGAGAGAGTGTGAGAGGGAGGTAGAGTGACAAGAGGGGGTGTAGAGAGAGGGATAGGGATAGGGAGGGAATAAGAGAGGGAGATATAACAACGAGGGTAGAGAGAGAGTTGGAGAAAGGGGGGATATAGAGGGAGACAAAGTGCGGGGATAAAGAGAAAAAGAGGGCAGAGAGAGAGTGAGGTTAACACTAACAAAAAGTATAGAGAGATAAAGGGTGGGAGAGAGGTGGAAGAAAGAGTGGGGCATAATAGGGGAGGGAGGGATAAAGGGGAAGAGAGAGAGAGAGAGAGAGAGAGAGAGAGAGAGAGAGATTGGAATAGGTAGGGGAATAAAGAGGGAGTGGATGTGAGAGCTTGATGCATGTCAAGGAAAGGTCTAGGTCTAGGTATTTCCATTCCTTTTGATGTCTAAGTCTTTCCATGTCTAGGTCTTACCATGTATAGGAGTGTGAGGGAGAGAGGGAGCCAGACTTTGGGGGTAGAGAAGAAGAGTGAGAGGGAGACACGGAAGGGGAGTAGATGTAGGAGAAAGAGAGAGAGAGAGAGAAATGGGGGAATGACAAAGAACATATAACTTATAAGAGCGTGTGCGCTATTTTATGAACGTGTGCACGTTCTTATAGTGTGTGTGTGTTCCTAGAGAGCATGCACTCTCATTTGAATTCAAATTTTTTTTGGAGGGATTGAAAACATGTATGTTGACCTGGTTGCCACCGATTTATGTTCATGATGAAAAACCTAGTGGTTCAGTTTGCAAATTGATAAAAGACTCATTTTTTGTGAATATCTCTGTATATCTTTGGCTTTGAGATTATTTTTCTTTTGTCTTTGAGATTATTTTTCTATAGGATAAAAAATTCAGTTTTTGATATAACTACGTACATAGATAGAGACAACTATGTAGATTCCACACACACACACACACACACACACACACACATATATTTTAAGTTGTAATTTCACAGATATGTTGACTTTGATAATTTAAAATAAATACAAAATCAATATTATAAATTTCCAAAACTTACACCCCAAAGAAAAATTGGTTCTCTACAATTATACAAGTTTTTTGAATGAAATTTCATAGTTAAGGTACACAACACAAAAACATATACCTTATATTTTGTTGGAAAAATAAGATACCATTGTTAGACAAATCAAATTTGACATAGTTATTCACAATTTCTATGAATAAAAATTGTATATTGGGAAAGCTAATTCAATTTCCTAGGTTTCATCTTCTTACACCATATTCAAATTCATAGTAAAAGTGCTTTGAATAATCCCTCCAAGTTAATAGATTGTTGTTTTTTTCAGGTTTTCATTGCTACTAAGGCATCCTGAAAGACCATCATTAGCTTGCACTCACCTTATATTATTAGGAAAAAAAATAATTAAAATATTAAAAAATAAAAATATTAGAATTGGCTAGGTTAATTCTTTTTATTTTTTTCAAGTTATAAATTATATTATTTCATTAGGAAAACAATACAATTAATATCTTAAAAAAATTAAATATAAGAATCTATGTTACATGGATTTCTCTATTAATAAAAAAAAAAAAATAGACTTTAGTTTTTAATTCCTAAAACATTTCACATGGATTTTTCTATTAATAATAAATAAATAAAAGCATTAAATTTTCTCAAAATGAAATATAGTTTTTAATTCCTAAAACATTTGACAGTAATGTTTCTCAAAATGAAATATAGTTTTTAATTCCTAAAACATTTGAAAGTAATATTTTTGAAAATGTAATTAATATCTTAAAAAATTAAAATATTAAAATCTATGTTAATTCTGATACATTGTTTCTCTATTAATAAAATTAAAAATGAAAAAATAAATATAGTTTTTGATTCCTAAAACATTTGACAGTAATGTTTTTGAAAATATAATTAATATCTTAAAAAAATTAAAATATTAAAATTTATGTTAACTCTGATATATTGCTTCTTTATTAACAAAAAAAAAAAAAAAAACAAATATAATTTTTAATTCCTAAAACATTTGATAGTAATGTTTTTGAAAATATAATTAATATCTTAAAAAATTAAAATATTAAAATATTAAAATTTAGGTTAATTATGATACATTTCTTCTCTATCGATAAAAATAAAAAAATAAATATTAAACTTTCTCAAAATAAAAGATAGTTTTTAATTTCTAAAACATTTCACATTAATATTTTTAATTCCTAAAATATTTCATAATAATGATTTTTTCTATTAATAAAAATAAAAATAAATATTAGACTTTCTCAAAATAAAAGATAATTTTTAATTCCTAAAACATTTCACACTAATATTTTTAATTCCTAAAATATTTTACAGTAATGTTTTTGAAAATAAATGTTAATCATCTTTTACAAATATTCTGTAATTATATACACATTCATCACCAAAATACTAATAGAAAATAAATTGTGCAAAGCTTAATTCCCAAACCTATTCATTTAAGAAAGCTGTTCTTTTTTTTTTCTCTCATGAGCCTCTTTATTTCACCAGAATTCTAATACAAAGTAAATTGTGCAAAGCTTAATTCAAAAACCTATTCTTTTAGGGAAACAGTTCATTTTTTGTTCATCGAGTTTTTTTATTTCAACATTAACTTGGGTATGTTTATTTTGTTTGCTACCGGAGATTGCACCTGCCTTCCCACACCAATCCTTAGCTTGCATGATTTTTTGGTGTCGTCCTCCCGGATAATTCAAACCTAAGTACCCATACAAAAAGAGATTCATCTAATCCAATCACTCTAACATCATTTGACATCAAATTGGACATGTTGAATAAACCTTTATTTGAATGTTTTTGACAATCATTTGACATCAAATTGGACATGTTGAATAAACTTTTATTTGAATGTTTTCTGTCAAAAGTGAAAGTTAGCTTTTTAATTAATGGCACATTTCAAATAAATACTAAATAAAATTTTCAAATATTTAGTTATTATAGACATATTTATGCAAAACAATCCAAAACATGACAAATTGTGCAAAGTTTTTTCTTCAATTTGGTGATGGGCTTCTATTCCGTAAGAATCTGGCAATGATTATTTCAAATTTTGCTTGATTCCAATGCTTTTTCCTCAAATTCAAGTTTTATGTTAAAATATTTTGTTGAACAATCTTTATTAAAATGTTTATATAAATATAAAGTATAGTTGTATCAATATTAACTCTAAAACATATAATATTTTGTTAAACCATTTTTATACACAATTAATAACATAAATCTGATATTAAAAAAAGATTAAAAAATTCAAATAATTTTTCTTTCTTCAAAACTCCCAAACTCTCCCAATGCTAAGAGTTCTACAATTAATATAACTATAATTAATATTACAGTGAGAGGGTTCTTTTAAATAGAACTTTAACAACCAAAAAAATCTCTTAAAAATTAGTTAACTTGTCATTGCCTTAACCTCACAATGACAAATGAGTGCTTGCAAAGATAAAAATTTTAGTGGATACATTGTAACACATGATTAAATAAATTAAAAATAAATAAAATGAAATTTATTTAAATAAAATAAATGATTATAAAATAAAAATAAATTACAAACTAAAAATAATTAAAAATAAATAAAATGAAATTTATTTAAATAAAATAAATGATTATAAAATAAAAATAAATTACAAACTAACATTTTTAGTGGATACAATTTAAAAGATAGCATTTTCAGTGGATACAATCTAACATATGAAGAAATAAATTAAAAATAAATAAAATAAGTTTTATTTAAATAAAATAAAAGTAAAATAAATAAAATAATAAAAGGTAGAAACTGTAACAAAAATCTGTATAAAATTACTATTTTTTGTTTCTTAAAATTCAGTTTTGAATACAGAAATAGATTCAACATGTTGAAAAATCCTTAAAAATCCTTAAAACATCGGATTATACAGAAATAATCACTTAAATAAATCTATAAATCCAACAATTTCCTACTCAATTTTAAACAAATATCAATAAAAAATAACTAACAATTTCTTGATCGATTTTAATCAAATATCTAAAAAAAAATTAACTACTGCTCGATTTTAAGCAAATGTCGAGAAAAAATAACTAGAAAACATTCATTTGCTAAAACTATTAAACTACGATAATAAAAACTTGGAAACATACTATATTAACGATATGTTGTTATCCAAACGTCTATTTTCTCACGCAATGAACAGATTTAAGAGATGGCCGGGGCCTCCACTGTTTACATGGCGAATACATTCCAATGAGAGGCCTTCCGTGTAGAAGCGGCAACTAACCACATGCATACCCTACATTCTAGGTCTATTACACCCTAGAAACAGTGACCGATAGATACCCACTGGCCCGGTTCTTAATCAATATGTTGAACACTGTATCACGGCTAGGTCTTAGGGAGCTTATGGATTTCTCTGACTCACAAAGAGCTTAGGTATTCTTGAACACTAACTCGGGCCCAAGTGGAGCATCCACGCAGTGGGGAGGCAGACGTGGTTTTCCTCGCAGCAGCAAACAGTACGAATTATGAAGCAAGTTGCACTTCCATCTTCATATTTCTTCCCACCTCTACTATCGTCGTATGGTATTTCAGTGCACCAGTTCATAATTGACAGCCGTATGGTATTTCAGAGCACTAATTCATAAACGTATTCATTGGATCTAGTGGGGACATTAATTTAGGTCTCACAGCACCTTCCTACATGTACACAACTGTATTATTTTTCACGATTATTTGAAGTTCGAATACATTTTACTTTCCTGTACATAATTGCTATCATCCTTTTGGCATTTATATTTTATCATTCAAAAGGTGTAAAAATTAGCCAAGGAACCTACTCAAGTAAACATGGTCAGGGTTGGTCACCATAGATTCTACAGGGATGTGGCAGCCTTCCAATTTTTTTTTTTTTTTTTTTTTTGATGGCTGGGAATTTCATCCTTCTCCATGTGAAGGATAGACGGGTTGCATGTCGACTTCAAAGCAATGATTTGCTTTTCAATGTGTTTGAGTAGCTGATAATTGTTGTTCAATTTTTTTGGGTAGAGAGTAAGATTATTTAGATATGTGTTGGTTTTGCTTTTCAAGATTATTTTTGTGTGTTGGTTTTGCTTTTGAAAGTATATTCATTATACAAACCAATATGTCCAACAATTCCATTGAATGGACGTTGACAGAGCTAATCAACAATCTTAGTATTTGCCATTTAGGTAGAAGCAAATCTGGGATAACCTAAATGAATGTCGTATGGCAGCATCAAAAAAGGCTAGTGGTAAAAATCTAAACTGTGTATTCAGGAATGCCTGAGGTAGAGCCACATCTCTGAGAAATACTAATCTCTATCTTCGTACATGTATATGAACTTAGTAGACATCAATGCAATCGAACCATGGATTCTTAGGAGACATCCATGCAATCAAACCATGGATTCTTAGTACTAAAAATCTGAACTATGTATTCAGGAATGCATGGAGTAGAGCCACATCTCTGAGAAATACTAATCTCTATCTCCGTACATGTATATGAACTTAGTAGACATCCATACAATCAAACCATGGATTCCTAGGAGACATCCATGCAATCGAACCATGGATTCTTAGGAGACATTAATACCAATTTGAGCGAGGAGCAATTGGTGAAATAATTAAATCTGCCTAAGGCAAATGCAATCTAGCACAGTTTATCTCCAAATGAAACGGATAATTTTCATATTCGTATTGTTCTGTTTCATAGCTTATCTCCTCCAATGAAACTGATAATTTTCATCTTCGTATTATTTTGTTTCGTAAGTTATCTTACTTATGTAGCATTGTGAGCTTTTTCTTCCACTTGTAATTGTAATGTTTGTAATCACATGTGATTAACATATGTCTTCATGTTGGCTCTTAGACCAAGTTTTGGAGATTTTTGGTTAGGTTTGATCTATTTTGGCACTTCGAGAGGTAGTTAAAGGTGGAGTGCAAGTCGAAGAGGAGATCACGGGATCTTGGTTTTTTCTAGGGATTTTTGGGTTTTGAGCTTATGTAACGGGTATGGGGATGTCGACCCATGGGTTTACCCATGTTTAGGCCCTTTTGTAATGTATAAATAGATATCTAGGCGAGTAATAGTTGTAAATGCTTTGTGCATACTCGGTGAGGCTTTCAAGGCTAAGTGCAAGTGACTATCAGAGACTGTGTCAAGGCTTTGTGTTGTAACCTAGCTCGAGGAAGGAGGATCTGGTGGAGCGCGCATAGATCTCTTGTCCTATGCAGAATGGGTTATGCAGTGTGGGTTATGAGATTTTGTGCCTGTAGATGATTGACAAAAGACAATAAAAAAAAAAAAGAGTTGGTGGACATAGCCCTAGGCTAGGGGTGAACCACGTATATCATGTGTTGTGGTTTCTTTGTGCATTATGGTTGTTTTATGGTTCATATATTAATGCTTAGTGCAATGATGTATGCTTAGATGAATATGATAGCTTAGTGCCTAATGATGTGAATAAGATGCTATATCTGATCTATGTTGATGTGCTTAGTGCTTGAATGTGTTGAATCTTGTTGAATACTACGATGCGTTGTAATTAGGGTTTATGTGCATTGTAGACAAATGGTAAGTACTAATGAATGACAACCGCTAAGTTCTTTGTTAAGGTGTTGTAATCACATATCTATGTCCCAGCTAGGTTGCAGACATCTGAGTCATGCAACCACCCCTGCCTCTACCTCAGGTGAGACTACACCTGCTTCGCGGGTGTTGCCAAAAGGGTCGGTAGTTAGGGTTTTGTTGGTGTGTTGTGGAAGCATTGAACCCTGGGTCTGCCCCTGTGCCAACAAATGGTTCCGTTGCCAGGACCTGAAACTGTGATTGTTGGGAACTGAGGAAAAGAAATAAAGCTCTGTGTGTAGATCTATTTCTTTAAGTGCGCAATATTCTACTTGACTGCGAAGCTCTGTGCTAAGAAAGGAATCGGATCTGAATTAAAAGAGGTAAGATCAATGAAATTTTTTGTTAAAAAAAGGTAGCATCTGAAATCTTTGTGCTCTGTTAAAGGTAAGATAAGTGAATTTGTTTTTCAAAAGTTATGATCTAGGTATGTTTGATAAAAAAATTCCTAGTCTAAAAACTAGGGCACAAATCGAAGAAAGAAGGTTTGATATGAGTAGATCCGATATAAATAATTAAATATATGTTATTCCTATGCATAGAAAGAATGTTTGGACTAACAAATGGATGCAGGATCCTAGGAAGAAATTTTTGCAAGTTAGCTACTATGATCCTAGTGTGCGGTACAAGAAAGGTTGGGGATCATTTAAGAGAATGAGAGGATTAACTCTTTGTTACAGCTGTAGAAGATTGGGACACCTTGCAAAGGAATGCCCTAGTCGAAGACCTAGTTGTCTTTGTTTTAAAGCTATGGACCATGACGTTTTGTATTACCCTAGAATGATTGTTAAGGTTGAAAGAATGAATACGATATGAAAAAACCTTGAGGAAGGCCAAAAAATTGACACCATGTCAAAACCCCAGAAAGAATGAGAGATTGTATTGCTACAAATGAAAGAAACCCTCAATGACCACAGAGATATTAACTTATCAGAGATCTTCAAAGAGAAAGAGTGCATAGAAACAAGAATAGGAGACTTCGACGTAGACTATGTTATGGATGAGGAAACACAAGTAAATATTATGACAGAAAGAACTTGGAAAATTTTAGGAAAGCCTGTTATGATTCCTTCACTCAGAGGAATAAGATTATTTAAAGGAAAGTTGATAACCCTATGTGGAAGACTTACCCAGACATGTATGAGTACTCATGGCACTTCGACAGAAGAATAATTTGAGATCGTTAAGTTTGTTGATAACAATGCCCCATTTGCTATACTACTAGGAAAAACCTGGATTGAGAAAGATCAAACCCGAAGAAAAGAAGAAGAAGCTCTAAAACAGAAAAAACAAGAACTAAGGGACTTCATGACTAAGAGAATACCACACTTACTGGAAGAACAAGAAAACCAGTCGAAGCTACTGAGGACCAAAAATATGGATGTTGAAGTTGAAAGAACACAAGAAGATTTGAAACACCTGTCTGTACAAGAGAGTAGAGCACCTACCCGAGATAGAGAAAAAGTATTGGCCTTGAACCCTACGAAAAATCACCAAGAGTGCGAAGTTACTATGCCAAGAGGAGATAAGAATCAGAATGGAAAGATGAATAACGAGATGCAGATCACAGGGAAGAAGGATCAAAAGCTCAGCAAGAAGAAAGAAAAGTTAGAAAAATTACAGGAAGTTCCAGAGAAGACTTCGTAGAAGGAAGGTCTCCAGAATTTGAGCTTCGTCGGAATATCATAGAAACTTAGATTAGCACTTCTCCATGGTGGAGAGATATGACCGTTGGAGGCATTATAACCATTAGATTGACATTCCCGAATGTTTAGAACAACAATTATGATCAAAAAGCTCACCATCAGACCGTGGGGACCACGCCGTAACAGATAGAACTGCATTGATGAAGGCTTATTGTCCATTGGATGGATCTGTTACATCGTTGTCTACTTATTCCATCAACTGTTGTGCCGAGAACACTTTCACGAATTGTATCTGAGCCAACAAGAGAAATCATTTTTGTCACGTTGTGTTTACTAAGACTTCGCTACCTATTCTATTGCATTGAGCATTTGTTCATCGACCTTAGTTATCCGATCTCGAGTGTTCATATCGGACAAACTCAGTGCCGTAGAAAAGTCTATCGAAAAAGTTCTAATCGAACTTATGGCTGAGAAGGTGATGTCCATCAGAATTCAAGCTTCATTGACGAGAGGAGTGCAAGCCTCCCCGTTGACTACTCACAGATCCAAACCATCCCGAGCTACAGCCGAGAAAAGAACCAAGCATCGAGATGACTTGAAAAATGTGAAGTTAATCCCATCCATCATGCCCGACTACATCCCACCTCTAGTCGGCGCAGTGAATCGTGACAGTGTCCCTAGGGACTTTGACTACACCTTTGTTACTCTGTACCTTCCGAAGGGGATATGCACAAGAAAACCACAGTTGGATAAGATTCTGACGTTGAAGATCAGCGACTTCAACCTAGGAGACTGCAAGAACTTCAACATGCTCTCTCCTCATAGGTATTTGAATAGGATGAAGGGGAAGAAGTCGAGGATAATACACCAACCATGGACTATGGACCTCGCGGAATCCACTATCCTGAACGTAATGAAGATACCCCATTTTGGAAGGCACCAGGAGGTTAACGCGTGCGTTAAGCTCCTATTCTTGAGCTTCCATGCTGTTTATTTGTGGCTAGACAGACGCATCACCGTCGATCCAACATTGATCCATCAGATCACCAGATTGAGCATGCAGGGACCAGACCCGCAAGACTTTTACCTAGGGAAGGTTGCAGACCACTCCATGGCACAGAAGATTAAAGATACATACGACGATGTGGAGAAGGGGAAGCGAGGCTACAAGGTAGCCTCCACTAGAATGGCGCAGTGTGCCTTGCTTCCCAATTGATTGTTGGTAAGCTAGTCTAGAAGAACAAACCCACGTAGGTCACAAGGTTTGTTGTTGACCTCACAGGAAAATGCGTGGAGGGGCTACAGATGATCTGGGCAAAGTACTTAGTGATCCAGTTAGACCAATACTATCGTGAAGCTCATGATCAGGGCTATGAGTTTTTAGTTGGTTGTTTATCCTCATCACATTCATAGCTTGGGAGATGCCAGAAGGTGCGACCTTCCCTGAAATAGACCCATATGAACCATTAGCCATGAAGTTCACTTCTCTCTGGTATTTGAGTGGTATGGGAAAACAATGGCAATCAAACGCGGTGTTCCCCACCTACTACCTATAGTTAAAAAGGGCTATTGAGTTTGTCCCTCATATAATGCCGAACACCCTGCACAAGTTCAGGCCATTTGTCAAGTTCCACGCAGACAAACATTTTATCTACATCATTGCGCACGAAGACTAACACAAAGAAGTACTACAGAGTTACTACAACTCACAGAGGAGGACCTTGATGAAATAACTAAGGAATGGCCTGCAAAACTGTCTGATCCCAAAATAATCGGAAGCCCGGTGGTCACTCGTGAAGGGCATGATACACCTAGAACTAGTAGAAGGAGCAAGATAGAAGAGGTCCATAAGATGAGCAGTGCATCAGAAGAAACTGCTTCAGAATCACCTGGAGGCGGAGGTGATGATGAAGTAGACAAGGAAGAGAACAATGGAAAAGAAGATCAACATAAGCAAGGAAAAGTAACACCACCACAGAATCACCCTGATGATGCAGAGTCGTCTAACAAAAGAAAGGTTTCTCCCACTAAACCCACATCACGAAAGAAGTCAAAAGCTAGTAAGACCAAGTTGCAGACTGCGCTCACGCTCGATGACTTCTAATTCACCATCATAGCTGTATCAGACACCTCGGAAGATTTTTTACAGAGAAATGAAGCTAAGAAAGAGACCATGTATGAAAAAATTGAAGCATAACTGCGAGGGGTATAGGAGGCCCTTCACTCCAGCCGTGCATTGTCCACTGTGCCCCTGCCATAAGAAGAAATAGAGTTGGGAGATGAGCCTACCCAACTCCGTAGACTAGCCGATGCAACCAAATCTTTCCTTCATCGTGCACAGGAAGAAACAGAACAGGCCACAATGGCCCTGAAGCAAACACAAGAGGAATTGATAGAGCAATGCCAAGTCGCATAGCAGGAGAAGGACGACCTCCAAACAAAGTTCGAAGAGGAGAAAGCACAGATCCAACATGAGAAATAAAAACTACTTGTGGAGTAGGTTGGAGTAAAAGATGCAATCAACAGAGAACTTTGCTCTATGACGGGATTAGACCAAAAGGAGGAAGACCCAGTGGAGCATCAAGTAGCACAGCTTGCTGAAGCCATCGAACAACTTCAAGAGAGAATAGAATATCTAGAGCCACAAACAGTACCAAGTACTCCGTAGGACGTCTGAGACCAAAGAGAAGCCACTGCCCAGAGTGCAGTTGAGAGGATCAGAGCATTAGCTTTGGAATGTAAACAACTTAGAAGTAAAAGTGCACAGACTTACGAGGGATTTACTGAGGACCTTGAAATGAAGACACTAGAGTCACAAGTCCAGGAGGAAAATCAACAAGAGGTGACAGTACAGGTGCAGTTGAAGCTCCTGTCAGCAGCTGAAAGAATGAAAAGATACTAGGAACAATGCACTTCTCAGTAGGAGGTCCATACCATATAGAGCAAAGTCATGGAAGTGACTCAGAGGCTCGAACGAGTCCAGGACGAAGCTTGCCAACTGTTTGAGGAGATTGAAGGTCGAGGAGTAGAGCTGGAAAAAGTAGTCACTTCAATAGAACAATGCTTAGAGGGACCTATGAACGAGGCAGTTATTCAAGAGTTCACCGAGCAGGAGGCCTTGGTGAAGTAGCAGGTCGAAGAAGCTCGAGCCAGGCTCGAGGCAGAATTACATAGAGAAGAGTAACTCGGGATGAGTCACAGGTGAGTGTTGGGGGCCTATTATCCCTTGACCAAGATTTAGATATCCTTGGTTGGGTTTGACCTATTTTGGGACTTCTACAGGCTATTGAAGGTGGAGTGCAAGTCGAAGCGAAGATCGCAGGATCTTGGCCCCTTTTAGGGATTTTTGGGTTTTGGGATTATGTAATGGGTATGGGGATGTTGACCCATGGGTTTATCCATGTTTAGGCCCTTTTGTAATGTATAAATAGATATCTAGGTGATGTAGGAAGAGGCCAATGTGCTAACTATGAGTAATAGATGTAAATGATTTGTGCATACTACGTGAGGCTTGCAAGGCTAAGTGCAAGTGACTGTAAGAGACTGTGTAAAGGCTTTGTGTTGTAACCTAGCTCGATGACGGAGGATCTGGTGGAGCACGCATAGATATCCTATCCTATGTGGAGTGGGTTTTGAGGATCTGTGCATGTAGATGTTTGATGGAAGACAATAAAGAAAAGAGGAGTTGGTGGACGTAACCCTGTGCTGGGGGTGAACCACGTATATGATGTGTTGTGGTTTCTTTGTGCATTATGGTTGTTTTGTGTTTCATATTATTAATGCTTAGTGCAATGATGTATGATTATATGAATATGATAGCTTAATTCCTAATGATGTGAATAAGATGCTAGATCTGATCTATGTTGATGTGCTTAGTGCTTGAATGTGTTGAGTCTTGTTGAATACTGTGTTGCGTTGTAATTAGGGTTTATCTACACTGTAGACAAAGGCTAAGTACTAATGAATGAAAACTGTTAAGTTCTTTGTTCAGGTGTTGTAATCACAAATCTGTGTCCCAGCTAGGTTGTATACATCTAAGTCTTGCAACCACCCCTGGCTCTACCTCAAGTGAGACTTCACTTGCTTCATAGGTGTTGTCGAAAGGGCCGATAGTTAGGGTTTTGTTGGTGCGTTGTTGAAGCATTGAACCCTGGGTCTGCCCCTGTGCCAACACTTCATTTCCCATTCACATGGTAATAAAATCAACCCAATTCAATTGAGAATATCTCTTTAAATACAATTCCTTAGTTTTTTACTTGCTTTTGCATATTCAATCATTTTGGATGAAGAATCAACATGTTAGTTTTTTACATGATTTTCCATATTCAATATTTTTGAGGAAGAATCAAAGTGTTATATGATGATGATTTTGTAGAGGAAGAATCAATTTTATATATCATGATGATGGTCTATTAAAACATAAGAAAAGTAGGATATTATTTGGATTTCTTTGAAATTTTATTTAGATACTTGAAAAACATTAAGAGAAGTTTCTCAAGATCACTAAAGTTTTGACGACTTAGAAGGTTAGGAAGGTTTGTATTGTGACAAATATTTTGAAATTCGGATCTAATTTGAGTATACCCAAGTCATTTTAGGAGAGTTATTTCCATCTTCAATCCTCTTGGTGTCTCAAAGGTGACAAATTCTTTCTTGCCATAGTGTTTTGCGGATTTCCCAACTCTCAATTTCACTATGCAGCTCATGAGAATTAGTTCTTAAATGCTAACAATATTGATTCTCTTCTTTACACTAGTCAAAATAGAGAGATACTTTTGATATTCAAGGTTACGGTTAATCGGGTCCTTGTAATATCTTAATTTTCTTTTATCCTCCAATTCTTTATCTCACCATAGATTCTCCTTAAATTTAGTTTGTACAATATTTTATATATATTTATATTTATTTATGTATTGAACAATAAGAAAATAGTTTATAATCCAATCAAAAGAACATTTTCCACCAACTCCATTGACATAATGTTGTGAGCACACATCAAACCCTTAACATGGGTGGATTTGAGGATTATACAAGAATTTTCAATAATCTTTCATAGGAATGAGTACTTATACAGATGAATTGAATTATCACATGCAAACCCTCCTTGTAGGGTTTGGAATATGTACCTGAGGAAGAGAAAAGAAATGAGTAACATTATTATTAGGGTTTTGGTTTGGGAGGAGATATTTTTTATTGTTTAAATGGAGGAGAAATTGCACCATAATAATACAACAATTTGGAAATGTTTTCATCATTATGGTTATCAATCATTTTCATCGAGTTTCCCATCTTAGGTTAGGTTTTTATGTGTGGTGAATATAGAGAATAATATAAACATGCTACCTATGAGGATCTCTGAGAAGTTTTTTTTATGAAACAAACTACAAGACATGTGAAATATATGAATTTGTAACAATTAATCCAATTTGGTGATCAGAGACAATAATATATTCATGCTACCTATGAGGAATTCTCATATTTATTTTTCTAAAACAAACTACAAGACATGGGAAATAAATGAACTTGTAACAATTATTACAATTTGTATGCAAATGTGAAATTTCCTAGTTTCTCTCATGATCATGCTTACAAGTATTTTTAAATCATTGCATTTTAATCTTTGACTATATTTGTTAGGTGTGTTACTTGTTTTTTGCACTTGAAAGAACTTTCAAAGGATTTGTAGTTATGTTCCCTTCCTACCATGGATGAAATGTAAATTTGGTGGAGCTTAATCATCAAGGTTGAATGCAGTTTAAAACACTAAACATAGATGAAAATTTCTAATATAATATAAATGAAAATCTCTACAACCATCCACAAAAAATGATATCACCAATTATATCTTCTTATTGCAGGCCTTGTTTGATGCATATCCTCTCCAACCTAGATTGTTTTGTACGATTCTTAATCTCTTCAATGTTAAAAGGCATCTAAGCTTTGGTTTGGTTCTCCTTAGAAAATAAATTGAAGGGCTTGTAATAACATGAAATCTTCAATACAAAATTGATAAATGTGGATACTGGTGTCCACCCACCTATTCCACTAATTGAGAATAACCCCACAACTTGGTATTTTTTCTACGGTTTTTCGAGTCCCAAACTTTTGGGGCCATTTTGAGGCCCTAAACAATGTTTGTTTGGCATGGCAACACCTACCGTGTAATTGAAGGAAGATGTTAGGCTGAAGGGAATGTATACTTCTTGTCTAGAACTTTTCGACGGGGTACCAACCACACCAAATGGAGATCGTCTACAAAAGTTGTGCTTCGGGGAAGTTGACATTTCAACTAACCATATCGGGGCCCACAAACCATTTGGCATATCATCCTCTGGGGTTAGGGTTTTGGATGTTTAGGATTTTCGCATTGAGATAAGCGACCACCATTCCAGCTAGCTTGTGTACTTTTCATTTTATATTCTTTTGTATTCCAGACAGTCATTGATAGAATCTAAGTTTAACTGTATTATTTTTTATCTTGCAATATATCTATGTTTTTCCTTGTTATATCTCTTCCTTCATTTCATTTTCAATATAATTTGGATTAGTGGTATTAAAGTAATTTGTTTTTTGTTGCTTCTCTCTGCATGTCCCCGGTAAGGTCAAGCTATGGGAATCTGGGTATTGAATTGGTTTAGATTGGAGAAGAAAAATCCCACTGGCCCAAGCAGCCACCCATGGAAAAATAAAAGAGAGACGACAGAGCAAAATATCTTGTCAAACTTTTTCTCGAGAAATCCCTTGTGTGATAGAGGAATGAGATGATGCATAATTTCTCCCAGATCCTTCGACAGTTTCGAACAACAATGAAGGCACCTTCAACCAAAATTCACTTCAAAGATGCAAATCCCTTTAAGGTACAATTTAACTTTGATATTCCTTTATTTGAAGGTTATATAGACATTGACTGTTTTGAAAAATGGTTAAGTATACTACAGGGTTATTTCTCGGTCCAAAATTTTTCCAAAAGTGAAAAAATCACCTTCGCGCTCCTTAAATCCCTTCCCCATGTCAGATATTAGTGAGACACTCACTGTAAGCAACATGCCAAAGAAGAGTCTCGAATGTTTGGGCTAGGACCCACTTAGGTGTATTTTGTCCATGTCGTCAAGGAGCAATACTACCCTATTGGAAACTATCATGACCAATAAACGAGATGGACAACTTTTCATCAGGAGAGAGACCAGACGCTGTCAGATTACACTAACATATTCCATACCTTGTGCAAAAATATGGGTATTAAATACTATGAGTGACACTTTCACCTGATGTATTGTAGTGTTCTACATAGGTACATCCAAACAAATATGGAGTTCCCAGATATCTCCTTACTGGGAGTCACTTACTAATATGTTGTCAAGATCGAGAAAAATTTCAAGAAAAAGAATAAGTGGGATTTTAGTTCTGCAACCCATTGCAACATAAGGACGGTGAAGGTGGCCCTAAATCCTAGAGAAAAGGATATATCAAGGATGGACAACCCAAAGATAACCTGTAAAATCCACAAGAAAAGAAGAGTAATACAAAGGAAAACAAGGACACTTGAAATTGGTGTGAGTTCCAAAAAATCCCTTGGCATAACATCGATGAATGTCACTCAAAACAATCATTATTGGTTGAGATGAAATACTTAGAGGTGGATGTCGAATCAGACTCTGTTTCAAAAATAAATAACATAAAATGGATCATTGATGTAGAGCCCAGTGTCATTATTGCTACCGCAAAAGTCCAGCAAGACGAACCAGAGGAGATTGAATATGGGGAGTGCATATTCCACTCACATATGTGGGTGAAGGGGACCTCCCTCCATTTCATTGTTGATAGAAGTACCCAGAAGAACCTAATATCAGCATAGGTTGTCAAGAGGTTGAAACTATCAATGATGTGGTATCCTCATCCATACACCATCAGTTGGCTTAGTCAGGTATGAGACATCTACGTCAACCAACAAGGTCACTTGCACTATGGAATCAAACCATTCAAATATGAGGTATTATGTGATTTACCCCCCCTTTAATTTTGTGATGTTATTTTAGGAAAACCATATGTGTGGAAGAATCATGTTGTTTATGAATCTAGCCCCCCTAGTTTCATTATTACTTTGGGAGGTCAATTCTACAGGGTACCAGAGGTAGTCCTAACTACTACAGTCTCTTTGCTCTTTGTGAAGCAGTGTAGAAAGGTGGTCTCTCAGACCATGAGATTTTCCCTCTTTATGGTCCGATCAGAAGGTGAATGGATGGTCACTGCAACTACCAAAACCCTTGCACTAGGTCTCTATACATAGTATTATCACATGGATAAGATATTAGAAGAGAACAAATGAATATTTTCTTTGACTACTGAGGTGATTTTGCACTGCCAAGTAAAAAAATCAATTGATTTGACACCGCACTCGGCGATCCTCTACGTAATGGTCGTGTATACAAGTGTTTTGTTATGGAGAATGAAGAAATCAAATGCCAGATCTAAGAACTAATTTTTAAGGGCCACATCATACAAAGATCCTCACTTCTCAGAAGCCCAATTATTCTAGTATAGAATAAGGATGTGACATGGTGAATTTGTATTGATTATAGATCTATTGGCAGCCAATTCAATTTTTTTTTAATTGTCCTAAAAAGATGCCTAAACCTATGTCTCTTGAACTTCAAATTTTTGTCGCATTTTTTGCAATCAAACGATATTTTCATTTTCAAGCGACATTTGCAAATTGATTTCGATTTAGTTTTCACGACTGAAAGCGTGAAAACTCCTCCATCATTATTTGGACTATCATGATCTGCTTATATGATATCCTGATTGGTACTTACCTTTGGTCTACTATTAAATGGCTGGAATGACTTTCAAAATATGTCCATTTGCTGTGATTGCGCAATTCGATTTCTGTGGTAAGGCATTGAACATGTTACGTTATGGGTTATACTTGATTTGATAAGGGTCATGGTTGATCTTGTTTTATATAATGTGATCCTTACTATCAAAACTTCTTAACTTATCGATTTCATAAAGTCATTGGTTGCAATGTTTATAAACTTTGATTATGCTAAAAAAAGCATGGGTCACATATCAATTTGATTTCATATTTGAGTGACAATATTTTACACCTGGCGCGTTGGTAAAACTTTTGGATTTCATGTTGGATTGAACTATACACTTGGCGCATGAATATAACATATGGTTTTGGTTTTACATTTGATTAATGGCACGTTGATATGGTTATTCACCAATTTGGGTTGGCCGATTAATATGTTTTAAACGTTATGATTATTGATGGAACAGTGTTGTACTCAGCCATTAATACACTGCATGGCGGTGATAATCCCACCACCTTCGCACGCATTACATTGATTCATTCCCCTTGGGCGTTTGTAGCTATTAAGCCATATCGTTTGTTGCTCCTGCATTTTGTATTGTTCAAACCAAACCCTACAATGCCCACAACCCATGGCTCCAGTCGTAAGGGCTGAGCCTAATGGTGACCAGGCACTACTGATGTTCGATGGCGCTTATAGCGACCTGGAAGAATTTGGATCACTCCCGTTTATAAGAAAGTTCAATGGTTATAACCCTATCGTGGCTCGACAATTTGCATTATCATTCGATGGCTGCCGAGCCAAAATTGGGGATGTGCAACTTGAAATTAATGAGCAATTTCTTAGCTCGGCAACCAGTCTGCCTGCTACGGGACATAAGTGGTCGAAGAGTTGCAAGGTGGAAGATGTCCCATGGACATTGCTCTTCCAATCCCGAATGGTGAACTCCTGCGACAAAGGTTTGCCTGCAAAAATGTTGAAACAACGTTGGCATGATCTGCTAATGATAATCAAGCAATTCATTACTTGCGAGGGAAAGTATGGGTTCGTGTTCTTGTTTCACCTTCGTCTATTGATGGTTTTTATAGGCTACGACCTCAATATGCCTCACTATCTGCATAGGAGTTTGTTTAAGATGGCTAAAAGGTATAAACGCAGCCAGGTCTATACCAGTCTCTTCCATTTGGGGTTGATTAAAATGATTATAGTTTATGAGTTGGGGTTACGTCATGACTGTTGGGGTGATTTTCTCAGTCATAATGGCTTTGAAGACTCAAACCCACCATAGGTTGATAAACCTATGGTGAGCAAAAGAAAACCTATCCCCCCTATGCCTTACATCGTTTTGCTACCCAAACCTCTACCCGACCCACCGACAAACTTGCCCATGTCTATGACCAAACAGGTCGAAATTGCTAAACCCGCAGCCAAAGAGCTTAAAACTAAAACTGGTGCTAATTCTAAAGGCAAGAAAAACGCTAGGTTAATCTCTCGCATGGCGAGAAATAAACCTAGAACCCCTGCCAACCCTGAGCCTATCGTGGTCAGTGAAGATTCTGATACAGAGATTGAACGTTTCCTCGCAAACGAGTATCCTTACTCAAAAGGCTTGTGTGACAAACCTCCTTATGACTTTGTCAAGAATTTACCACCTTGTCTGTGGGATGATCCTAATTTTCTTGGCATTGAACTACCTCGTGGAACCCTCGGTGACTCATCGAAACCCTCTTCTGCTCAACCAGTTGTTCCACCATGCCATCAGTGTAGTTTATGGTTGGAGAGATACTACCTAGACGTGCCGATGTTGCAATCCAGAATCCATGCTTTGGAAGACCAAGTGGAAAAACTCACCGGTCAAAATGTCAAAGGGCAACCCACTGACAAGAAGCAGCGAACTACTGGTTCAATTATGTTCAAGAATGTCGATTCGGCTACAGCTATTGTCAATTCGAAATTGACATAGCCTCAGCAACCACGCTGGTATAACTTTCACCCATTTATATGGCACATTCATAAACTCTGTGTACATCATTGACCTGCTCTGTCACATAAACATGCACTGTTGTATATGATTTGTTTTGGTAAATCGAATTTTGTTATCATTTGAGTTTTAGTTGGATTTGGTTTTGATTCTAGTAATCATATTCTAGATTTGATTGTTTTAAATTAGTTGCGATTGAATGCTCTGTTGCATCTATTATAGGCAAGCTGTTTTGCATTTCAAATTTAGAAACACGATCTATGTTTTA
>ML785391.1:22403-37733 GCA_009831015.1 Picea engelmannii
AGCGGCCAACGGAGCCGTTAAACTCGTCAGGGTGGTCCATTCCAAATGGCTTGGGTTATTTAGACAACCCCGGACCGGTTCCACTCTCCCAGTTGACGGACGATCAATTTCGCCCGTCAACAAATGGCGCTAGAAGGAGGGCCAGAGCTTAATTAATGGCACGAGGCGGTCGCAAGACTCCTCCCCCACCTAATCGCACACCTATTGTGACTAGAAGCCGATCACAAGATAATATCCCCCCTCAAACAACAACTACTTCAACCAAAGATCCACAGATCACAGTTGAGCCAACAACTCCTAATCCTATAGGTGGTATCACCCAGGAGATTATCTGTCAGTCTCTTATCAAGAGACATAGTGCCTTAGCCCGTCTTAGGCAACCAAACCGCCTGTGGGGCCAACCTTTAGACTTCTCTGATATCAGAGAACAATTAGGTGACATAGACCTCACTGTGAATCCTACAGATCCAAACACAAATCCTGCTGCAGGAGGATCTGGGATACCTCCTTCACCACCTCCCTCATCTCCTTCTTCTTCTGGAGGAGATTCCTCTTCTGACGAAGGCAAATCACCTTCTCAGCCTTCCACACCCACTACCCCAATGGAAAATCAGAACAACCCTGCTAGACCCTGGTTGGACCAGGATGTTGTAGCTGTACCTGGACCTCAGCATCCTTTGCCTAAGCACCCAGAGAAATGGCTTCCTAAGTTCGATCCCGATTCAAAACAGATAGCGGAAGACCATATCAAGAAATTTATGCTAGCCATCAGACTCCGCAATGTTGAACATGAAGATGTAGTCTATAGGTTGTTCCCTTACACCTTTGAGGGTAATGCGTCCACTTGGTATTTTGCCCAATAGCCTCACACCATAGTATCTTGGGAAAAGTTTGAGTCTTGTTTTTTGGAAAAATTCGGAGATGGCAAACCTCCAGAAGTCTTAGTAATGGATCTTTCAAGCTTAAAAATGAACCCGAAAGAAAAGGTCAAAGATTTTAATCAAATATTTCTAACCCTCAAAAATCGCATCCCTGCAGACTCTATGCCTGCAGAAAGTCTTGTAATAGCTTACTACACTAAAGCCCTACATCAAAGTATAGTTGTTTGGGTTAAAAGATCTAAAAAGGCCACGTTGTTAGAAGCATTAGAAGAAGCTACTCAGATTGAAAAATATATACTTAGTCTTAAGGACTCTTCTAGCAACGAAATTGAGACTGTTCCTTCTTCCAAAAAGAAGATTGAAATTCTACCCAGACCTACACAGAACAAAACACAACCCGAAAATTCTGATTTAGAAAATTTAACTAAAGTTGTACAAAAATTATCTAATCAAGTTATAGGTTTAAAAAGGTCGACAGAAGAAGCCTCTTTGAGTAAAGGACCCTACAAACCTCCTTTCCGAAAACCTTTTCAAACCAACCGGCCTAATCCAAATCCCGAAGGCTTGAACCTAGAAAGTTTGCAATATGCTCTCCAGACAATTCTAGGAGCCCAGGATGACTTGATCCCTCCTGATATTCCTCAAGAGGAAGTCGAGCAGGAAACCATTCAAGAAGAAGAGACTTCTCCAAATATTTTTGGACACCTCTCGGATAGCATCTTTCAAGCCAACTTCGAGACTGTTCACCCTTACAACACTAGGAGCAAGACGACAAACAAACCTCCTGTCGAGAACACTACAACTTTACCTCCAAAGCCATCTAAATCAGCAGAAATTAAACAAATTAATGCTAGTCCTAAATTAGATTATGATGTTGTTGAAGATCTTAAGAAATTAAGGGCTAACATTTCTATTTATGAGTTGTTGAAATTTCCATTTTTGTTACAAAAGATGTTGCAAAATATTTCAGAAAATGGCAAGAATGGTAGTTCAAACAACAATAAGGTTGTGCAAAGCAAAGTACCTCAGAAGACTTCCACAAAAGACAATCCTGATTCTCAAGATAAAGGAAGCCTTCCTATAACTTCTGTAAATAACAATGTAAATAACAATGTAAATAGTGTAAATAATTCAGATAAAGTAGTCTTAGAAACTGCGAGTAATAAAACACAAGCTACGACTTTAAATACTCGTAAGAATGTTCCTCCTTTTCTTTTAACTTTCGAAATATTCAACAGAAATGTGCATAATTGTATGGTTGACTCAGGAGCATCGTCTAATGTGATGCCTTGGTCAGTCTGCCAGAAGATTAACACTAAAGTTGAGCCCTCTTCTTTGAAAATTATACAACTTGATCGATCAGATGTTAAAGTTATAGGCGAGCTGAAAAATGTATTGATTAGATTATCGTCTAACCCAAAGGTTCATCAAGTTATTGATATAATTGTAGTAGATATTCCAGAGGTGTATGGTCTGTTTTTTAGCAGGGACTGGTCTAAGCAGCTACATGGTTACTTCGCAATGGACTAGTCTCACTTATGGCTTCCAGAAAATGGTAAGCCCAACAAGATCAGGGTGAATCGTGAGCGTTACCTCAAGTTCACGGTAACAGACTTGAATGACCCAAATGAACCGTACACACCTCCGGCTGATTCACCTGAAATCAAAGGGATGGACACCTACTTCGGAAATTTCATGGCTGAAGTTTCACCTATCAACAATCCAGAACAGCAGTCCGAGACCTTAGCATGTATGAAACCAACAGCTTCTATCCAACAGTCCTGTGAGCCCGATGAAAATCAAATTTGGTCTCTATATTTCGATGGTTCCAAGTCTAAAGAAGGAGCTGGTGCAGGCTGCATCATTATTGATCCGGCAGGTAATAAGACATTATTGGCTTGTAGATTAGAGTTTGAATGTACTAACAATATTGCAGAATATGAGGCTTTATTACAAGGTCTCAGAAAAGCCTTAGACATGCACATTCAAAATCTAATTGTATTCGGCGACTCTGAGATAGTGGTCAGGCAGGTGAGAAATTCTATACATTGCCTTACCCCGCATCTCAAATGTTATCAGTCTGAGGTATGGAGTTTAATAAACAAATTTTCTGCTTTTAATATAAATTCCATTCCTAGATCAAATAATACTGAAGCGGATCTACTCGCTAATGTTGCCTCTAAACTTCTTCCTA
Source organism: Picea engelmannii (assembly GCA_009831015.1). Taxonomy (NCBI): domain Eukaryota; kingdom Viridiplantae; phylum Streptophyta; class Pinopsida; order Pinales; family Pinaceae; genus Picea; species Picea engelmannii. Next base: position 25,479 of record ML785391.1, read on the forward strand.
CAGAAGGCTTATCCCCAAACGCATTCTCCGTGGAGCTATTGTTTCGGCCATCTATTCCTGACAATATCACAAACTAGAGAGTATTTGACGATGATCAGCAGATCATTAACTTTCTGCACATGGAAGAAACCTTTCAAGGAGTAGTGATAGATGAACAAACGCACGACGACAATTTGCATGACTTTACGGTAATACCTAATCCAAAATCTCCTGAAGCTCTATCGGACATGGTAAATTTCATACCCAAATCTGTTGTTAGACTAGAAAAGTTTTACGATTTTGAAGATAAATTTAAAAATACGGTCAATTGCAAAACAAATAGTTCCTCATTATCTTACGAGAAAGTCAATCTAGGAACTAGTGAAAATCCTCAGTGTATCAATCTAGGCTTGGGATGTAGTAAACAAGAAAAAGTTGCTTTTGTCAAATTATTTAAAGAATTCAAGGATGTCTTTGCTTAGACTTAAGAAGATCTTAAAACGTTCGATCCTAATATTATACAGCATGTCATCCCGATGAAGCCTCAAACCTTTCCCTTTCAACAAAAACTGAGGAAAATGCATCCTAAATTAGAACCGACCGTACAAAAAGAATTGAATAAACTCCTAAGTGCTAAAATAATTTTTCCCATTAGACATACTCAATGGGTATCCAACCTCGTCCCAGTACAGAAGAAAAATGGGGAAATTCGACTTTGTGTCGATTTCCGGAACCTCAACAAGGCGTCTGAAAAAGATAATTAGCATGTCCCTCCCATGGAACAGATACTTCAACAAGTATATGGTTCCGAGAGACTGTCCTTACTAGATGGTTTCTCTGGATACAACCAAGTCTTGATGTCTCTGTCAGACCAATTAAAAACTACCTTCTGTACCCCATGGGGCACTTATGCTTATCTCAAAATGCCCTTTGTATTAATCAATGCTGGTGCTACCTTTCAAAGAGCAATGGGCATTGCTTTTAGAGGCTTGATCAATCACTCCGTAGTAGTCTACTTAGATGATGTGACCGTTTATTCCAAAAACAAAGACGATCATCTAACTCACTTACGAGTCGTTCTGCTACGATGTCGTAAATATGGCATCTCCTTGAACCCCAAGAAGTCCATCTTTGCAGTAGAACAGGGTAAATTACTAGGATTAATTGTGTCTAGTGATGGAATGATTATTGACCCCAAGAGGACCCAAGCCATCGCTAAACTTCCCCCACCTACCTCCAAAAAATCCATGCAGTCTTTCTTAGGCCAGATCAATTTCGTGAGAAGATTTGTCCCCAGTTTCTCAGAAATGGTCAGGCCTCTCCAAAAATTGATTAAGAAAGACACCCAATATCACTGGGGACCCATAGAAAACCAAGCTTTTAACAATATAAAGAAGGCTTTAATTGACGCTCCGTCTCTCATGAGCCCTGATTTCTCTCAAGACTTTACACTCTATACTTTTGCCTCCGATTGTTCCTATGCCGCGGTCCTAACTCAGAAGAATGCTGAGAACAATCAAGTACCCATCGCCTTTATGAGCTCTGCTTTCAAAGGTGTTGAACTTAACTAACCCGCAGTCAATCGACAAGCCTACACTGTCTTCAAGGTAGTTAAGCATTTCCGGTCTTATCTTTTGAAGTCAAGGACGAAGGTCATTGTCCCTTATCCTGCCGTTAGGAACTTGTTAGTGCAAAAAGAGTTAGGAGAGAAAAAAGCCAACTGGGTCACCTCCTTGCAGGAGTATGAATTAGAGATCACCCCATCACATATCGTGAGAGGCCAAGGGTTGTGTAAGTTGTCAGTTGATTCAGAAACTGAACAACAAGAAGTTAGTGATACATCAGACCTAGAACAATGCGATCGGAGTTTAATTTGTTGCACACAAAACCTCATAAGTCCTTGGTATGACGATATTAGATTTTGTCTTGAACATGGATCAGCACCCCATCACCTTGACCCCGCCAAGAGAAGAGCTTTGAGACTAAATTCTACCTCCTTTCATCTAATTAACGGTATACTGTTTCGTCAAAATCTTGACGGCGTACTGATGCGTTGTCTCGAAAAGGACGAAGCAGAAAGAGTCTTTCTTGAGTTGCATGCAGGAGAAGCTGGTGGTCACTTCGGTGGCGACACCACTGCTCATAAAGTCTTAAGAGTCGGTTATTATTGGCCGACCCTTTTTAGAGACGCCCATGCCTTGTGCCGTAAATGTATTATTTTCCAGAAAGCGTCAGGGCGGTTACAAAAACCAGCCTTTCCCTTGCAACCCGTCACAGTCGATTCTCCTTTCCAGCAATGGGGCCTTGATATCATTGGTCCTATTAACCCTCCATCCTCACAACAGCACAAGTACATTGTGACAGCCACTGATTACTTTACTCGATGGTCTGAAGCTGCCGCGCTAAAAACTGTTACTACAAGTCAGGTGATTGCTTTTCTGAACTCGAATATCATCACTCGTTTCGGTATCCCTGATTGTCTAGTCTTCGATAACGCTTCATACTTTTCCTCTCTTGAGATGAGTGAGTTCACTTTGGAGAAAGGAATAAATCTTAAGTATTCTGCTAGTTACTACCCCCAGGGAAATGGCTTAGCAGAATCGACAAACAAAAACTTGATCAAGATTATCAAGAGAACCGTGGCTGAAAATCACAAGAACTGGCACAATGAACTGCTTAATGCACTGTGGGATGACAGGGTAACACCCAAAGCCTCTATAGGTAACTCTCCCTTTTTCCTTGTTTATGGCAGAGAAGCCATTTTTCCACCTCACATTCTTCTTCCTTCGCTTCAATTATCACAAAAAGTTCAAGAAGAAGATTGTCCCCCTTTAGAAAGCCGTATTAACGCTTTGATGAAGTTAAAAGAAGTAAGAACCCAAGCTAAGCGTAAGTTAGACCAACATCAACAACTGATTAAAAGCTGGTTCGATTCTAGTTCTTCTTCTGATAGGAGTTTTGAAGTAGGCGATCTCGTTTTAAAGTGGGACAAACCGCACGAGGGAAAGGGTGAGCACACCAAGTTTCAAAATTTATGGCTTGGGCCATTTCTGATTACTGAAAAGTTGGGTCCTAGTTCCTTTCGTTTACAGAATCTTGAAGGGCATCTTGACACCTATCCGGTGAATGGCCAAGCCCTGAAAAGATACTTCGCTCGATTATTACCCTTGTATATTATGTAAATATTTCATTTTGTTTTGAGTTTTACCTTTATTTTCGTTTTTGGTTTTGATTTGGATTGATCAGTTTCGTGTTGTTTTTGAAACACTTCCTTGCTTGTGCGCTGAACTATTCAGACAAAAGACCATAATAAAAATTTCTTCGCTGAAATAACTTCAGAAAAATTGTACGAACATCAGTAATGTGTTTATAAACTGATATTCATGTTCGAAAATTTTGTTGTTTGAAAGAAGTTATTGATTTCGATCTCTGAGTGAAGTTTGTCATGATTATTTTTATCTTTTTACGCTGTCCCTTTTCCATAGAGAAATGACTCAAAAGGATGTCTCCCTATCATAGTAAGTTGTTTTAGAAATAAAACATCTCTAGAACTGAATAAAGGACGGTGTTGAAAAATTCTGATGAGGTCTGAAAAATATGTTAAAATATCAAGATTTTTCAGCGTCACCCCGCTCAGCTATCTATCAAAGAAAAACAAAATAAAAATATCAATAAGAGTTGTGGGAAGTGTTTGTAAACCCGTCGGGATACTGAACAGGTCCGCTGGCAGTGGGTAAATGCAAGCATGACGCCAAGACAACTTCGTCGGGGTACTGAACAGGCCTGCTGGCAGCGAAGCAATGTCGGGTAAACAAAAATCTGTAAAAAAAGATAAGAAACCTCTTTCAAAGTCCTTTATTCTAATCTAGAACTTCTTGACAGGATAAAGACATCCGAGTGGGTTAAATGGCAACCCTGTCGAGGCTATGGACGCCTGCTGGCAGCAGTGGCCATCCCAACAGTATTGAATATTTTATCATAAAAATCATGACTTGCTGATCTTGAGACTGTTATTAGTTTACGTCTTTTAAAACATCGCTGAAAAATATAGTAAATGATGATGTTTGTACAATTTTCTGGTTGTTGTTTCTGAGTTGAATTTTTCTTTGCTGTCCTAATCTGAATTTGTTTCTTTTAACAGAGATAACTGCTTCGCCTAGTGTGTTGCCATTGTTGGCAGCCAATTCAATTTTTTTTTAATTGTCCTAAAAAGCTGCCTACACCTATGTCTCTTGAACTTCAAATTTTTGTCGCATTTTTTGCAATCAAACGATATTTTCATTTTCAAACGACATTTGCAAATTGATTTCGATTTAGTTTTCACGACTGAAAGCGTGAAAACTCCTCCATCGTTATTTGGACTATCATGATCCGCTTATATGATATCCTGATTGGTACTTACCTTTGGTCTGCTATTAAATGGCTGGAATGACTTTCAAAATATGTCCATTTGCTGTGATTGCACAATTTGATTTCTGTGGTAAGGCATTGAACATGTTAAGTTATGGGTTATACTTGATTTGATAAGGGTCATGGTTGATCTTGTTTTATATAATGTGATCCTTACTATCAAAACTTCTTAACTTATCGATTTCATAAAGTCATTGGTTGCAATGTTTATAAACTTTGATTATGCTAAAAAAAGCATGGGTCACATATCAATTTGATTTCATATTTGAGTGACAATATTTTACACCTGGCGTATTGGTAAAACTTTTGGATTTCATGTTGGATTGAACTATACACTTGGCGCATGAATATAACATATGGTTTTGGTTTTACATTTGATTAATGGCACGTTGATATGGTTATTCACCGACTTGGGTTGGTCGATTAATATGTTTTAAACGTTATGATTATTGATGGAACAGCGTTGTACTCAGCCATTAATACACTGCATGGCGGTGATAATCCCACCACCTTCACACGCATTACATTGATTCATTCCCCTTGGGCGTTTGCAGCTGTTAAGCCATATCGTTTGTTGCTCCTGCATTTTGTATTGTTCAAACCAAACCCTACCATGCCCACAACCCATGGCTCCGGTCGTAAGGGCTGAGCCCAATGGTGACCAGGAACTACTGATGTTCGATGGCGCTTATAGCGACCTGGAAGAATTCAGATGGCTCCCGTTTATAAGAAATTTCGATGGTTATAACCCTATCATGGCTCGGCAATTTCCGTTATCATTCGATGGCTACCGAGCCAAAATTGGGGATGTGCAACTTGAAATTAATGAGCAATTTTCTTAGCTCGGCAACCAGTCTGCCTGCTACGGGACAGAAGTGGTCAAAGAGTTGCAAGGTGGAAAATGTCCCATGGACATTGCTCTTCCAATCCCGAATGGTGAACTCCTGTGACAAAGGTTTGCCTGCAAAAATGTTGAAACAGCGCTGGCATGATCTGCTAATGATAATCAAGGAATTCATTACTTGCGAGGGAAGGTATGGGTTTGTGTTCTTGTTTCACCTTTTTCTATTGATGGTTTTTATAGGCTACGACCTCAATATGCCTCACTATCTGCATAGGACTTTGTTTAAGATGGCTAAAAGGTATAAACGCAGCCAGGCCTATACCAGTCTCTTCCATTTGGGGTTGATTAAAATGATTATAGTTTATGAGTTGGGGTTACGTCATGACTGTCGGGGTGATTTTCTCATTCGTAATGGCTTTGAAGACTCAAACCCACCACAGGTTGATAAACCTGTGGTGAGCGAAAGAAAACCTATCCCCCTTGTGCCTTACAGCATTTTGCTACCCAAACCTCTACCCGACCCACCGACAAACTTGCCCATGTCTGTGACCAAACAGGTCGAAATTGCTAAACCCGCAGCCAAAGAGCTTAAAACTAAAACTGGTGCTAATTCTAAAGGCAAGAAAAACGCTAGGTTAATATCTCGCATGGCGAGAAATAAACCTAGAACCCCTGCCAACCCTGAGCCTATCGTGGTCAGTGAATATTCCGATTCAGAGATCGAACGTTTCCTCGCAAACGAGTATCCTTACTCAGAAGGCTTGTGTGAAAAACCTCCTTATGACTTTGTCAAGAATTTACCACCTTGTCTGCAGGATGATCCTAATTTTCCTGGCATTGAACTACCTCATGGAACCCTCGGTGACTCATCGAAACCCCCTTCTTCTCAACCAGCTGTTCCACCATGCGATCAATGTAATTTATGGTTGGAGAGATACTACCTAGACGTGCCGATGTTGCAATCCAGAATCCATGCTCTGGAAGACCAAGTGGAAAAACTCATCGGTCAGAATGTCAAAGGGCAAACCACTGACAAGAAGCAACGAACTACTGGTTCAATTATGTTCAAGAATGTCGAGTCGGCTACAACAATTGTCAATTCAAAACTGACATAGCCTCAGCAACCGCGCTGGTATAACTTTCACCCATTTATATGGCGCATTCATAAACTCTGTGTACATCATTGACCTGCTCTATCACATAAACATGCATTGATGTATATGATTTGTTTTGGTAAATCGAATTTTGTTATCGTTTGAGTTTTAGTTGGATTTGGTTTTGATTCTAGTAATCATATTCTGGATTTGATTGTTTTAAATTAGTTGTGATTGAATTCTCTGGTGCATCTATTATAGGCAAGCTGTTTTGCATTTCAAATTTAGAAACACGATCTATGTTTTAATTCGAATTGGTTATGATGCACATAAACGATGGTTGTCTGTTACAATTCTATTTACATATGACTTTGATCAACCCGGATACGATTTGGATCATGTTTAAAAAAGGGTTTTGTTTTATATTTACCAAAACGTGAATTGATACAAATCGTAACAGTCATGTGAAGACCAGCCAGTCAATTCACTGTGGCCCGTTGATTAAATCGATCCTGTTACCTTTTGAATTGGAATAACAATGGATATTCGGTTACGAATGGATTTGTAAAACAAAACGATCATGCCCAGGATGATGAATTGTTCTATAATTGGCCCAAACCCGATTTTATTTGATTGTTGCACAGGTTATGGTCATTAATGATGTTCGATTTTGACTGTGTTACACCCAGCAATTGAAATCGATGGTGATTTTTGGTCAATACTGTTACGCATGTTTCGTTTTGAGTATATCGTAACAACCTTTCCATACTTGATTACAACGGAATGAATCTTATGCATAATCTACAGCCTGCCTATCTTTACTATTGATTGAAATGACATGAAATCTATGTAATTTGCTACAACTGTAACATATATGTTGTGTTCAATGATATCGATTACAGTTATGTTATGGCATATCATATCTTGTATACGATTTTGTTCAATCGTGGTTGTGTTGATTACGATTATATCGTATCTCATATGGTTTGATTCACTGCTTAATTTCATCTAATTCGAAACAGGCTTGTCAAAGTTTGACCATGTTTTAAGGTGACTAAAAACAGAGCACTCCTTACTTTGTTTCGATTGCATTTATTTTGATATGGTTTAATCTAAATGATAATTTCACTTGAATTATTAGTAATTCGTTTTTGAGGATTATCAAAAGATGATTAGATTTTATTTTATTTGATTGTTATCTAATTCTGTATGCTATTTTTTACTAGCTACAGAATCAGATGATTCTGTAGCTAAGTCTGTAGGATCATTTTTTTTGTATTTTGTTACTAAAATATCCTTCTAATTTGATATTTGTGTCCTATTGTAGGTAAATTCGAATTGCAATTGAGTTTATGAGCAGTTGGAGGATATCTCAAGGATTTCACTTGCATTTTAGATTGCTTAGTTTAGCAGATTTTGGGATTTTTCCCTGATTATGTAAAATTGTTTGATAATTATCCACAGGGATGTTTTACCCTATGGAGAAACTTATATAAACTTATGATTTTTGTAATAATGTTCATCCTCATTCGTGGGAGAACAAGGATATGGATTTCTGATACAGACTGGAGCAGACTTGATGTTTTGTCACAGCTTTAGCTTCTCAATATATCAACATTTTGTTTCATGTTTTGTATATCACTTTGTCTATGATTTATGACTACTTTAGCTATCTAAATCAAATGCAAATGATATAATTTTTATTAATGTTATCCATATCTTGTCTCTTCCAAATTGTATAAAAATACATAACAATTGTTAGTTCAATTTGTGAATGACAGGTTTATCTTCTTCATGAATTGAATTAAATAATATAGATTTTTGCATAACAGGTTTCCCTTTTGTAGAGATTTATATATCTTATAATTGTTATGATATTTTTCTGTCTTGTTTGTCCTATAACACACTTCAAGAAGCAGCACAACCAATCGTTTCGGAGAATCTTAAGGACTAACCGGTGCGAATTTCTTCCTCCGACCAGCTTAGAAGTCAGCATACACAGGACAGACTTGGAGCGTTTCCAGGTCAATTAGTTAGTTGTTTACTGTTTTCATTAAGTAGTTTAGTTTAGATATAATCTTAATTAGATTTATATTAGATTGTTTAATTTCAGTAATGTTTATTTCTTCTTCATAAAATATAAAAAAATAAAAAAGAGATTCTTGGTTGTCTTAGGGCAGAAAATTCATGAGTTTTGCAGGTTTTAATCAAATCTGTAGATTGTTCATAGTGTATATTTGTGAATAAGTGATATTGCAGCTGATGATTAGATAGTTGATTTGAGTCATTATGATAGTAATTAGTAGTTTGTAGATAGAATAGTTAGTATAATTTGTATTTATTTTAGTTTATATAGTAGTTTGTTTTAATTAGATTAGTGTAATAATTAGTTTGTTGTTTTTAGTTAATTAGTTTAATTTCTTTTATTTAGTTAGTTAGTTTGTTTTAGTTGATTTTAGTTTGTTTTATTAGTTTCTAGTTTCGTTCGTTTAGATTACTTAGCTCAGATCAATTCTCTCTTTGGTTTTCATAGGAGACCTTAGAGCGGCCAACGGAGCCGTTAAACTCGTCAGGGTGGTCCATTCCAAACGGCTTGGGTTATTTAGACAACTCCGGACCGGTTCCACTCTCCCAGTTGACAGACGGTCAATTTCGCCTGTCAACAGGATCCATAAACAATATCGTATCCAAGAAATGGTACCCAGTCACCCAAATCGATGATCTTCTCAGAAAACTCTAGGGAGCCAAAATTTTCAGTAAGATTGATATAAATTCATGCTACTGCCATGTGCCTATTGAGAAAATAGATGTATGTAAGACAACCTTCAAGTATAAAGAAGTTCTCTTTGAGAGGTTGGTCATGCCTTTTGGATTGACTAATGCCCCATTCATATTCATGTGAATGATGGATGATATATTGAAACCATTAAAAAATTCATTTATGGTCGTATATCTGGATGACATCCTCATCTTTAGCAAAACCTAGGAGCAACATTTTCATCACATTCAACGGGTCTTGGGCACCATGCAACAACACAAGTTATATTTCAATTTTGATATTTTTTTCTTCGACATGCATAGAATCCATTATTTTGGATGCATCGTGGATGACAAGGGTTTGCATGTGGATCTATCCAATATCGAAGTCATGTGTGATTAGTCAACCTCGGAGACACTGACTGAGATATGTGGCTTCTTGGGTTGCGCATAATTTTAGTGTTGGGTTTATCTCATTCTTCTTGGGCCCTAAGCGAAGTGACCAAGGGTGGAGGGAAGACCAAGTTTGTTTGGGTTGTGTCCCAACAAAAAGAATTCAAGAATTTGAAATTCCACTTCTACTCTGCACCAATCCTTATTCTGTCATACCTGTAACATCCACTTGATATCGATACATATGATTCATAGTATGATATTGATCCAGATGGATGTCGATGGCTTCCCACCTATTCCAACTGGCTCATTTTGGCAGTTTCCCAGTTTTGCAGTGTTTTTCCTAGTTTTTGGGTCCCTGACTTGTGGGGTCGTTTTGAGGCCCTAAACAACGTTGTTTAGGGCTCGCCACAGTTAGAAAGACCTTTGATGGATGATATAAAAAAATTTAGTCCTCATATATACCTGTCTAACGAGCTATCGTGGGCCTAAAACGAAGATAGTATGCAAACGTTACAACCTCAGAAAGTTGATGTACTAACTTACCCAAACGGGGCCCACGTGCATTTTGGCTCTTCATATCGTAGGGTTAGGTTTTTTGGATTTCTAGGGTTTTTGAAATTCATGTTTATTGTAAAAAGTCCTTTATAGCCTCATTGTAATAATATTCTTATGCATGAGCATGATCATCACATCTCTTCTCAAAGATAAGCCACCACCATTCTAACAAGCTTGTTTTTGATGCATTTTACAGTTTCAGCTTATTTCCTTATTGAATAGAAACTAATTTCACTGTATATATGTTATTATGTGTTAAGAATATTTTGATAATAATTTGTATTCATTTCATTCTGCAAATATATTATGTATCAGTGGTATCAGAGCGTTATGCTCCTTGTCGTTCTTAATGCATGTCCCCAAAGAGGTCAGGGTACAAAGTTGGGTCTCGAGCTTATTTCTCTTAAGGAAAAAATATCTCGCATGGCCAAACGACCTCTCATGGAAGAAGAAAAGAAAGACGAAGGGATAGGATATCCCTTCAAAATGTTGCTTGAGGAAGCCCTCATGCAATAGAGGAATGAGATGATGGATAGTTTTGCGCAAATCCTTCGGCGGCTACCACCATGCGACACATCTTCCTCAAACGGAGGCTTTGCCCCCTTAAAGGTACAAATCAACCTTGATATTCCTGTTGATACTGAGAGGGGGGTGAATCAGTATCAAGTACAATTTAAAACCTTTTTCAACTTATACTTAAGCCATTCAACTATATGCAATGAGAAATGAACAATAGTATAAGAGTTACACCAATACAATACAATACACCATGCACAATATATGAGAAATAATCAATAGTTATTGTTCAAGGGAAGTAATGACTTCCAAAGGTAGCTACAGCTTCCAAATGTAAAGGGAGGGATAAACCTCCAAGAGGCAGATACAATCCTACAATATCAAGAGATATTTGAACTCTCCATTCTTGCCCCTTCCTTCCACCCAAGAATATATGAGAGATGATAAAACTTTACATTAAATCATCACTATCAACCAATCATCACATAGAACTTGATAATGCTTCCTGGGACTTCTTCAATTTCTGCAATTCTTCAATTCTTGGAGTACTTTGATCCTATAGATAATATTACTCAATGTATTCTCTGAAACTCCTCCAATTTTCACTCCTTGAATCCTCCCCAAAAAGAGGTTATAGAAAGAATGGTAGACTTTATTCAATTTTGGTCTATTCAGGAGAGTGAACTTGCACAGAATGCCCCATGCTCAATAATTAACATCAGATTCTGAAACTCACACACAATAAACTAAATTTCGTACTATTTCCAATGAAATTTTTGCCACTTCATTTGGATTATCGATGAAAAATTTATGATTGTTTTACCCGGAACACTTGTTTATTGACTAGCTTCAGGATTGGTCACAAACCCTATCTTCCACAAAGTGTATCTCCATAATTATAGAGAATCAAGAGATGAAATTTTTACCAAAGGTACCTTGATATGTATTCTCAATACCATAGCAATTTTAGCATTTGAATCATTCTAGAAAAAAACATTATAGAAAATATGGTAAGATGACCTGAAAATAATATACCTTATAACACATCACCAAAAGACTTCATCCTCCCTTGAAATCTGACCTTCTTTACTTATTATTTCCTCTGAAATCCCACTTGTATCAAAATAAATGTCTAATGATGTTTATTTATACCATTTATGTCACTTCATTTTAACATTAGGGCCTACCTGACACTCTCTTATATTATAATTCTTTTCTTTAATTATCTTCAGGGCCTACATGTACTTCCTTCTTCAATTCACTTTGTCATATTCAAAAATTCATTTCTCCTCAACCATGAGGATCCACGTGACGTTCCACATACCACCGGAAACAAAATGATGTATAATATCCATTCATGGATGTTGTATATGCATGTTCATTGTCCTTCATGTCCAAATACCTTTATCAATCTTGCGGTCCAAAACCCATGACTAGGGTTGACATCAATGACAACAACCAATCTTCCAACAATATCCCCCTTTGTCATTGATGGAAACACTTATTCTCCCCCTATCATCATGATCCCAATTTCTCTCCCCCTTTTAAATCAATGGAAAACGTTAGGGCTGCTCCCCCTGAGTTTAATGGAAAAATGTAACTCTCTTCTTTGGGGCTGCTCCCCCTGAACATGTGGCACTCAATAATACTTCATCCTTATTTTTGGTCTTTGGGACTTTTTCTTCCTTACAATCCTTTTGTGTG
>ML785391.1:39906-50818 GCA_009831015.1 Picea engelmannii
CTCAATGTATTCTCTGAAACTCCTCCAATTTTCACTCCTTGAATCCTCCCCAAAAAGTGGTTATAGAAAGAATGGTAGACTTTATTCAATTATGGTCTATTCAGGAGAGTGAACTTGCACAGAACGCCCCACACTCAATAATTAACATCTGATTATGAAACTCGCACATAGGAAACTACAGTCCGTACTATTTCCAATGAAATTTGTCCCACTTCATTTGGATTCTCGATGAATAAGTTATGATTGTTTTACTTGGAATACTTGTTTATTGACTAGCTTCAGGACTGGTCACAAACCCTATCTTCCACAGAGTCTATCTCCATAATTATAGCGAATCAAGAGATGAAATTTTTACCAGGGGTCCTTGGATATGTATTCTCAATACCATAGAAATTTCACCATCTGAATCATTCTAGAAAAACATTTATATAAAAAATGGTAAGATGACCTGAAAACAACATACCTTAGAACACATCACCAAAAGACTTCATCCTCCCTTGAAATCCGGCCTTCTTTACTTCTTATTTCCTCTGAAATTCAACTTGTATCAAAATGAATGTCTAATGATGTTTATTTTTACCATTTATGTCACTTCATTTTAACATTAGGGCCTACCTGACACTTTCTTATTTTGTAATTATTTTCTTTAATTATCTTCAGGGCCTACATGTACTTCCTTCTTCAATTCACTTTGTCATCTTCAAAAATTCATTTCTCCTCAGCCATGAGGATCCACGTGACGTGCCACATACCACCGGAAACAACATGATGTATACTATCCATTAATGGGTGTTGTATATTCATGTTCATTGTCCTTCATGTCCAAATACCTTTATCAATCTTGCGGTCCAAAACCCATGACTAGGGTTGACATCAATGACAACAACCAATCTTCCAACAATTCCTATACTTGAAGGTAATATAGATGCAAATGAAATAGACAAATGGTTTAATTTTATAGAAGTGTATATCTCTATTCATAACTTCTCAAATAGAGAAAATTTTACTTTTTCACTCCTCAAAGTCGTTCCCCATGTCAAAGATTGGTGGGAAACTTTCTTTGAGAAAAAGGAAATAAAGGAACCCTCATTATTTACAGTCATAGTAACATGGGAGTCCATGAGGGATGCTATTAAGGAACAATACTAACCTGTTGGAATTTATGATGAACTGTACACAAAATGGACCACAATGCGATAAGAAAGAGATCAAGCAGTGCCCTGAGTTCACAAATATATTCCATACCTTGCAAACCAAGCTAGGTAACAAAGATTATGAGCGACATATAGTGCTTAAGTATCGAGATGGTATGCATAGATACATCTAGGATGAAATGGAGTTTGTGGACATCACATCCTTGGGCATGGCCTACTGATATGTCGTCAAAATCGAGCAGAAGCTCAAACAAAAGACGCAACAATTTTGGCTTGGGAACCCTTCACAGCAAAATCTAGGAAAGGGCAGCCCCAACCCACAGAACAAAGGATAGAGAAAATTCAGACAAGCTTAGGACAACCAGTCTAGGCCATAAGCAAAGAAGGACACCAGAAAGACAAAGAAAGATACCTGTAAGTAGTGTGACTTCCATAAGATCCCCTGGCATAACATTGTTGATTGCCACTTGAAGCAGTCATTGGTGGCTGAGGTGAAATCCTATGAATTAGATGCGGGTTCCAACTCTATGTCAGAACCAGAAAGGGGGAGACATGTCATTGATGCAGAACCTAGTGATACCGTTGCTACCACCAAACTCCATCCTAGTTAACCAGATGAGCAAGAGGAAGGTGAGCGCCTTTTTCATTCACATATGTGGGTGAAGGGTACCCCACTACACTTCATCATTGATAGCGATATCTAGAAGAAACTCATCTCCACATAGGTTTTCAAGCGACTCTCCCTGGCGATAATGTCTCACCTACAACCCTACACCATCAGATGGCTCTGCCAAGAAAGAAACATCTGCGTCAACCAACAATTTTACCTTTAATATGACATCAAGCCCTTCAAAGATGATGTATTGTGTGATGTTTCCCCTCTCGAAGATTGTAATGTTATTTTGGGCCAACCATATTTATGGAAAATTCATGTTGTATATGAGTCTAGGCCTCACATTGTTATTATTACTTTCAACAAGAAATTGTATAAGATACCAGAGGCAGTCCCAACCAGTTCTATTTCCTTGATCTTTGTCAAGCAATTCAGAAAGGTCATCTCTCAGACAGGGAATTTTGTCTTCTTCATGATTCCCTCTCAGAATTAGCGAAAGATCGCATCCACATCGAGGGTCTCCTCGGCCAACCTCTCCACACAACTGAAGCAAGTGGATAAGGTCATGGAATAATACTCAGATATCTTCTCCTCACCTACAGGGGTACCTATGCACTGTCAGGTCAATAACCCCATCGATCTGAACTGATCTAAAAATGAAGAAGACTTGTAATCTTGAAAATATTTGCAAGTTAAATTCTATGTGTTAAAAGCAAATGGATCAACTTTGCAACACATTATTAAAAGGATTTACTCATTTAAGATGCATATAAACAACAGCATAATCAATTAACATAAACACATAACACAACAAATGATAAAGGAGTTCACCCCTCTCTTGGGCTACATCTCCTCGTCCAGCTTCCAATGGATCATTATTATAATTTGCTCAAAGTGCTCAAAAACATGCTTTACAATGCTCAAAATGACCAACAGACTGCTCCAATGGCTTCAGAGCATCCAAAAACCCCTAGCTGGGCTTTTTCGACACCTCATTTGGCCAAAAAACGAAGAAGTTAGGCTTCCTTGAAGTCTCCCCTTCAAGCTTGTTGTCTCTGCATCTACAAAACGCACCCTTGTACATTCAACCTAGCACACACGCTATTTAAAGCGTAAAAACCCAGAACCGGGCGTAACCGCATCACTGGTCCAAACTGTCAAACCGTTTGTGCGTTGGCCCTAGCCACCAAGGCCCGTGGGCACCTGGCAGTCATACGACTATGCCAACATATAACAACAGGGATAATGGTTATAACCGTTGGAACCACATATTAAAACCCACGCGCATGGATATGGTGGTCACATGGTAAACTGCACGCACATATAACCAATGGTTACAATATATGGTTTGCAATATATATATGGTACGCCGTAGCACTGGTCGCATATAACAATACACATGACCATGGGTCGGGGCTTAGCCCCGGCCCGGTGCACGCCCACATATACAATACAACGACTTTATATATAATGTTTAACACATAGCTATCAAGGAAAAAATGTGGGCGCGCCGGTTGGGCAGCCTTTCCCAAAGCTTTGGCCTTGCCCCGGAGGTCACGGGGTCGACTCCGACTGAGTGCAAAGTTTTAACCAACACATAAGTGACACGTGGCAGCTTGTGATTGGGCCACATGTCGCATCCCCATTCTCTGCCAATAACACACGCAATATGCCAACTGTCTGCCATGTCATCTGTACATCCTGCCACGTCATCTGTACGGACTACACAGTCAGCACCCCTTTTTTTTTTACCTGTTTTACGATTCGAACAGATCACGATATCTCTTGCTCTCGACGTCCGTTTGAACCCAAACAAGTTGTTTTGGGTTCGCAATGACGATGCCTACACTCTCGTTCGATTTGAAGCGATTCCGAGCACTTTGAATTTTTGAGCAAAATTTGATCCCCTGATCATGAACCCTCGCGCACCGCTTCCCAATGGGACAATGTACCACTACTCTCTGTTATAGAATGAGTATATCAAGTGATATATATAAGAATTTCTCCACAAGGGGCACATCCATCTCATCTCAACACCTTGTGGGAACCCAATCGTGGTGGTACTGAAGAAATATGGAACCTGGCGACTCTGCATTGATTACCGAGACCTGAATAAAATCAAAGTCAGAAACCGGTACCTGATTCCCCGAAACGACAACCTCCTTGATCATCTCACAAGGGCCAAATACTTCAGTAATATTGATCTGAAGTCTGGATACCACCAAGTCTCGATAGAACAAACATATGTATGGAACACCGCCTTCAAGTCAAAGGAAGGTATTTTTGAATGGTTGGTGATACCCTTTGGTTTGACAAATTCTCCAACCATTTTCATGAGGATGATGGAAGATATCCTATGACCATTCACCAATACTTTTGTAGTGGTGTATCTAGATGACATCCCCATTTACAACAAGACTTGGGCACAACAATTGTAGCATATTCAATGGGTTATGCACACCCTATGGCAGCACCAACTCTACACCAACTTGGAAAAATTCTCCTTCAGAATGGACAGGGTTCAATACCTGGGCTACTGTATCATTGATCAGCATGGCATACATGTGGATCCAGCCAAAATCTAAGTCATCCATGACAGGACAACCCCAACAAAACTCACTGAGCTTCAGAGCTTCTTGGTCCTTGCCAATTTTTATTGCAGGTTCATGTTGGGATTCTCCCATATTGCATGGGCCCTCATACAAGTAACCAAAGGTGGTGCTAAGGAAAAAATTTTGTTGGGTCGGTCCTGACAACAAGCATTCGATTATTTTAAGTAACACATGTGCTTAGACCCAGTACTTTCACTATGAGACCTTCAACAACCCTTTGAGATCGAGACAAATACTTTAGACTATTTTTTGGGCATTGTTCTCACTCAGCACGACCACCCCATTGCCTATCATAGTGAGACACTATTAGATGTTGTCCATAAGTACCCTAGTTACAACAAATAAATGTACTCCATTGTGCAAGTCTATCGCCAGTGGAGACATTACATTCTTTGGAAGGAAAAAATAATCCACACTGATCATAAGCCAATGCAGTTCATGAAAACACAAGGAAAATTGTAGAATGACCACCATTAGAAGTGATTTGTGTACTTTCATCAATTCCACCTCAACATCAAGTATATAATGGGAATCACCAACCGTGTTGTTGATTTCCTTAGTAGACTGCCAGTCGCGAAACTCACCACAGTGATATACTCTTGTGGTCATCAGACCTTTGGATGGCCCCAAATCTATGAGACAGACCCAAACTTCACCACCACCTACCAAATGTTGGGTGCAAATGAAGTTGTCGCTAATTTCCATCTTCAGGATGGGTTTTTGTGTCATCTAGGCCATATATGTGTTCCATCATGAAAGCAAGCAAAGATGATATGGGAATACCACTATAGTTATGTGACAAGACACTTTGGCATCGAAAAGAGAGTGGAAATGTTGCAGAAACATTTCTACTGGCTAAAACTTCGATAGGAGGTCAACAAGTATACCAGGTCCTACACTTCCTATGCAATTTCCAAAATGGTTGCTAAGAAACAGGGTCTATACACCCCTCTTCCTACTCCTGACATGCCATTGGAATCCATCTCAATGGACTACATGTTGGGCCTCCCGTCCACCAAGTGGGGCAATGATTGTGTTTTTGTGGTTGTGGATCGCTTTTCTAAGATGGTGATTATGGCCACCTACAAGAAGAGCATCACAACAGAGGTCACTGTCAAGCTCTTCTTTGAATGAGTCTGGGTACATTTTTGGATCCCACAAACCATTGTCTCAGATCGGTTCATTTGATTTCCTAGCACATTCTGGTCAAGCCTCTGGTTACTGTTGGACACTAAGCTCACCAAATCCACAACCTTCCACCCATATATAGATGGCCAAACTAAGGTTGTAAATCAAATGATCGTGCATATCCTACACATGTATAATTCCAAGCACCCTCGAACATGGGATGAGATTCTCCCCTATGTTCAACATAGCTACAATCGAGCCCTACATAGTTCATTTGACCACAACTCTTTTCAGGTGGGGCTTAGATTCCAAACATTGGGTCCCATAGATGTTGCACCACCCCTTGCGGTCACCTCGGCTGACTCATCTCCTGCTCCAACTGAAGTTGAAAAATCCACCTAGTTCATTGAGTGGATCCAACACATCCACCAACAGGTTCAATATATCCTACAGAAGTTCAATGACAAGTACAAGCAATGCCATGATCAACACTGGGTGCCACATAAGTTTCAAGTGGGCGAAAAAGTTTGGTTTCACTTGCTTACAAGACCCCATAGGAAGCTTCTCCTACTTTTTTATGGGTCGTACACCATCACCAAGGTTGTGGGTGATAATTCTTTTGAGCTCAACTTTCCTCCTTTCCTTGGCTTGCACCCAATGTTCAACATGGATATCCTTCGACCGTATTTCCCACCATTATTGGACACCTCAGAGATAGTAGAACAACTGACACCAACAAATCTCAACCCTGAATGCATACAACAAGCATCAAGTGATCATATTTTGGAAAAATATATGAAGGAAACTCACGCGCAAAGGATACGACTTTATCAAGTTGGCAAAGCAAGGCAACTCCTGCACCAAGGCAAGTGGCTCACCCATGGCCAAATTCAACAGAAATTTCATCATCTTATGGGGGAACTCAACTTAATGGATACCATTTCTTCTTAAGGGGGGAGGATTGATCCATATGGATGTCAGTGGAATCCCACCGAGTCCAACTGGCTCATCTTGGCAGTTTTCCAGTTTGTCATTTTTCCCTAGTTTTCTAGTAACTAACTTGTGGGGTCATTTTGAGGACCTAAACAACATGTTTTAGGGCTCACCAAAGTCATAATGACCATTGAACGATAAAAACAAAATTTCTAGTCCTCATATAGACCTTTCCAATGGGCTATCATGTGCCTAAAATGGATATCTTATGCAAAAGTTACGACCTCGGGAAGTTGATGTACTAACTTACCCAAAGGGGGCCCACATGACTTTTGGCGCTTCATCTCCTAGGGTTAGGTTTTTTCAATGTCTAGGGTTTTTGACATTCCCGTTTATTGTAAAAAGTCCTCCAGAGGCTCATTTTAATCATACTCTTTTGAATGAGTGCATTCATCACATCTCTTCTCAGAGATAAGCTGTCACCATTCTAGCAAGCTTGTTTCTGCTTCATTTTACAGTTTCATCTTATTTCTTTATTGAATAGAAACCAATTTTACTATATATTTATTACTCTATGTTAAGCATCTTTTAATAATAATATGTATTCATATCATTCTGTAAATATATTCTGGATCATATATCGATGCAGTCCTCACTCAAAATGGCTATCTAGTGGCCTATCACAATGAAACACTATCTAAGCTTGTTCACATATACCCCAACTACAAAAAATATATGTAATCGATTGTGAAGGCATGTTGATAGTGGAAGTGTTTCTTTCTCAAGAAGGAAATAATCATCCACAATGATCACATGCCTCTACAATTCATGAAGACATAAGGAAAGTTACAGAATGACCTCCATCAAAAGTGGTCTACGTACCTACAACAATTTCACTTAAGCATCAAGTACATTAATATCAACACCAACCATGTTACATACTATCTCCCTCGAAGCCCGGTTGTGTCACTGACCACAATTATTAACTCATGTGGGCATGAGACGTAAACATTGAGTGTGGGAAAACTAGTTGCATATATTCATCTCTAGGATGGAATGCTATGCCATCTGATCCATATCTGTGTTCCTTCAAGTGAGCATGCAAAGTTGATTTGGGAAGATCATTAGAGTCGGGTGAAATGACACTTTTGTGTGGAAAAAAAAGTGGTAGTATTGTAAAATAATTTTTATTGGTCAAAGCTTCAATAGGATGTTTGGAAGTACATTAGATAATGCACTTTCTGGGCCATTGACAAACTGGCCATCAAGAAACAAAGGCTATACACCCCTTTTCTCTCCCCAAATATGATCCGGATTATTTTAGGCATGAAATGAGAGCGGAGAAATAATAAAGAGACTTAAAGAGATATATCAGATATCCAATAATATGAAAGAGATATAACATAGATATAACAATAAACATATAGATACAGTAATACACAATTTTTATTAATCAGCGAAATCTACAGAACTATAAAATACAAAGTGAATGAACTGGCTAGAATGGTGGAAGCTTATCTTTGAGAAGAGATGTCATGACTACACTCATTTGTAAGAATATGATTACAATGAGGCTCTTAAGAAATTTTTAACATAAAGAAAATCCAAAACCCTAACCCTAGAAGATGAAAAGACAACAATTTTGTGGACCTTGTTTTGGGCAGTTTGGTGTATCAACTTCCCGGGGGCTTAACTTTGGAAAACGATATTTGTTTAGGGCACATAATAGGTCGTTGGAAATTTATCGTCGAGGATATTTATTTTGGGGGATCAATTAGAGCCCATGTCTCTCATTTACGTGATCAATACCAAAAAAAACTTCATTTAGGCCCTCAAAATGACCCCGAAAGTTTAGGAACTGAACAAATTGCTAAAAATAGTAAATTGCCAGAAGACTATTTTGAGCCAGTTGGAATAGGTGGATTTCCACCAATATCCACCTTGACCAATCCTACCTCCTTAGGAATAAATGGTCTGCATTGTGTTGAGTGCCTGGGGGAGAGGGAAAAATGTTTGTTGAATCTGCATCTTGATGAGTTGCTTGTTTTGCTAGAGAAGTTGTGTTTCTTATCTTGTTGAAGGTTGTCACGAACCTGTGGATGGAAGGGTTGGACCTTTTTAATTATTTTAGATATATGGGATGATTGTGTGTAGAATGAATCCTTGTGCTTTGCTTCAATATTTTCAACTTGCTTCTGTTGAACATAAGGTGCTTGGACTAAGGCTGCAGTGGTTGTGGTGTTCTTTTGTTCACCTTTTGAACGGACTGTGAAGAAGATGAATTTTGTAGTATGTGAAACTACCTTGCAGCATTGTGTAGGTGGGACAATAGTTGTAACTACCTCTGGTATCATGTATAGATGAATATTGATATTATGGTAGTTGAGAGAGGTATTAACCTCCACCTGTAACCTTTGACAAGACTAGAATATTCTAGGAAGCAAGAGAAACCCTAAAACATTGGATAATAACCCTAGGAGACAAGTCAACTCAAGATAATATTTAATATTGATTTGTGAGCCTCTAGAAAGAGAAATCGTCCCAATCAGGTGAGATAGATTGGTATAAATAGAGGGCGCTAGAGCTCATTTGTCACTCTCACTCTCAAAACTTCATAAGGACTAGTCATGCACAAGTTTCGAGAGGGAGTGTAGTTGCAGCTGCTACAACTGGCATTATTGGTTATCGCTTGGACTTTCTCTTGGTTATGGTTTGGAATTTCTTCTTGGTTTTTGTTTATTCTTGCTTGGTGCGCTACCCTTAGAGAAAGGTGCACTAGCCTTGGTTGGCTATTGGTCTACTACCAGAATTATTTTGTCTATCAAGGTTAAGGTTCTCGGGGGTGGCCTTTGTGCCTATGGTTAGGTGACAATATTGTTATATTGTCTATGGAAAAATGAGCACGTCCCTTTATTTATAATAGGTTATGGGCCCAAACTATCTTCAAATAGTCTAACCACTAGAAGATAGATTGGAAAGTTATTTGTTAAGCTCACTATGGCACCAATTACATCGACAACTAGGTTTTCTGATTATGCAGCTAAAAAAAACCCTAACCCTTGTGTTCGGGCACTTGTGGTGAAGTATTTGACCCAATTCCTTCAAATCCTAGTGCACCCTAGCCTAGCGCACCTCTTGGTACTTTGAGACGGAAAAAAATTCAAGTTTGAATCTTTGGTCAAATTCAAAGTAAAATATTGATGGGTCAAAGTCAAAGTCAAAGGTTGACTTATGATCAAATTGATTTTATAGTGAAAGTTGAAATTTTAGAATTTCTAGCTTCTTCTAATCATTGAATATTTTGACTGAGTTTCTAATCTCTTCTTTTCAAGATGGTATCTAGTTTCATATTGGAAGACAAGATGGACGATGCTACAATGTTTCAAAAGTATGCACTTGTATATGCTATCTAAGTTATATCATCTAGCAAAACATGAGCATGTTTGCAGGGAAAGTATTAGAGATCCTGTCCAAGTTGTAATCTTGGATTCAGTGCATTCAAAAGAACAACTCCACCCTCCATAGCAGTTAAGGCTTTAGGTTCAAGGTTTGGTTAAATTTTTAAACTTCAAATTTGTGTATATCAAAGGTGATAGTTACTACATTACAAATTATGAAAGCAAACTTTGAAAGATTATATTATTTCCAGGTGCAATGAATACTTGAATGAATATGAATATTATTGATATAGATGCTTATTGTACTTGTTTGCAAGTTGAACTAACATCTCCTCTAGATAGATATTCATGTTTTTTATTGTTTCTCTTATTCTGGGAAGGTACCCTTGTGAAATGTGTTTGATGAACAATCCTTGCAGAATTTTCCATAGAAGAATTTGTAAGTTTTAAAACTGCGAAGTAAATCATTGCATATAGATTCTTAAACAAGACAGAAATTAATCAATGGCTCATACACATAGATTTTATACCGAAAACCCTCAACCGAGAAAACCTTTCTGATATTCATTATATCGAATTTCACCATTCACCATACAATATATACAATGTTTTTAGGTATTCCGTAGATACCAAAACCCTAATCCCTTAATCCAGGATTAATTTACAAATTCGCTAAAAAAAGCAAAAACCGCCCAAAAAACAATTTCGGGGTGCTTCCCCGAACGCTGCACGTAAACAGCGGGGGGGGCATACCTGCCCCCCCCTGGGACCCCCCTAGGAAAGAGCCCGGTGCACACAGCACAAACAGAGCACTAGTGCAAGGGATCCTCAGACGCAGTTGTCGAACCTGATGCACCCACACACACACATGCAAAGAATATAACACATACCCAACATTCTCCCACTTGTTGTTTTCTTTGCATCTAGGGGCCCAGGGGTCCAGGGGATTATATAGTCAACAATCCAGGGCAGCAATGCCCATTGTTACTCTACACCAGGAGAAATTTTCTATGCTCACAGACTTTGTCAATGAATCTGCAACATTCTTCAAAGTGTCAACCTTTTCCAGCAACA
>ML785391.1:54436-71387 GCA_009831015.1 Picea engelmannii
AGATTGAGTGGTACTACCTATTGCTACAACCAGATTATCCCAAGAGTCTAGCAAAGAACATAACAAAGTAATACACTTATCTTCTTCTGCAATCATAATATTAACAGATCCAAGTTGACTTACCAGAGTATTAAAGGCATTTATATGTTTTGTCACAGAATCTCCATCTTCCATCCTAAGATGATATAGCTTATTTCAAAGAAACAACTTGTTTACCAGGGACTTTGATTGATACAAATTCCCTAACTTATCCCATAGTTCCTTGGCTGTAGATTCTCCTGAGACATTCAAAAACACCTAATATGCCAGGCAGAGTCGAATAATACGCCTTCCTCTTCTATCCAACTTGTCCCAATCTTCCTTCGACATACCAGTAGCTACTATACTAGTATTTTGTGTACTAGTAGGTTGTGTACCAGTAGCCTGTGTGCTCGTAGATGGTGTACCAGTAGGCTATGTACCAGGATCCACAACGATCCATTGCTCTTTGTCTAGAAGAAGGTCCTCCATCTTGAGCTTCCATAGCTCAAAGTTTTTACCGTTGAACTTCTCTATCTCGATTCTAGATGACCTCACCATTCATCTTTCTATACTTCAATCTCCACTGCAAAAGCTCCCACTAAACCCAGGTTTATCACAGACCCAAGATAAACTTGATCTATCAAGACCGAGCCAAACCCTCAACAACAAAGGCATCCCTCTGAAGCCAAAACCGAGATCTGATACCACATGTAGGTTTTAAACCTGCGAAGCAAAGAAATGCATATAGATTCTTAAATAAGACAAAAATTAATCAATGGCTCATACACAGAGTACACAGATATTTTATACCAGAAACCCTCAACCGGGAAAACCTTTCTTATATTCATTATATCGAATTTCACCATTCACCATAAAATATATACAATGTTTTTAGGTATTCTTTAGATACCAAAACCCTAATCCATTAATCCGAGATTAATTTACAAATCCGCTAAAAATAGCAAAAACCGCCCAAAAAAAAATTTGGGGGTGTTGCCCCGAATGCTGTGCGTAACCAGGGAGGGGGCATACCTGCCCCCCTGGGACCCCCCTAGGAAAGCGCCTGGCGCAAACAGCATAAAAAAATCACTAGTGTGAGGGATAATTAGACACATTTGTCAAACCTGATGCGCCCACACACAGACATTCAAAGAATATAACACATACCCAATAGAATTTTATAATATGGCACAACTGCCATATGAGAGAAATCATAATAGATAGAAACAAAATTAAAGAGACTCAAAGGAGTCAAACTCGAAGGAAGTCATAAATAAAAAGGAAATGAGAATAGACTTGTGACACTTTGTATAAAGCAAAGAGAGATGCAGCAGACGGAAGCATGGACTCTCTCAGATGGAAGGAGATTATCATAGAATTCCAAAAGAAGAGTATGCATATTTATCATGCATGCATGAATTTGGGATCAGGTGGGAGATATTCCCCAACGATATGATCCGCTGAATAATCTGTGAATACCATGAAGTAGATGTCCATGTTATTCTTTGGAAGTATCATCCATGATAAGCATCACATGTTCAATTTGAATCTAGAAGAAGTCTTCCTGAAAAAGAAGCCTTGAATATCCTTGGTTTTCCATCTACATTTATGTTCCTATGGAGGAAGGTTGGATCCTTCAAGGAAAAAGGGCATGTAATCTATAGAATATTCCATGGACTGCAACATTGAAGATAAATATGAGGAAGAACATGAAGATTCCAAGAAAGAAAGAAAATTTTGAACAACCAATTGAACCAGTTTAAACCCACTAGAAGAAGTCAAACAGAAGGAGTGGAAGGAAGATGTTATGAAGAACAATGTATGTGAGAAATTATGAAAAAGACTTAAGAATTGACATATACAAGGTGAGACTCAAGGATAGAGGGTTCTCTTAGTAGGAGGGAGAAGACTACGATGACAACTTGTTCTAGTAACCAAATATACCTCTACCTAAGCCATTATATCTCTTGCAGTATCCATGGGTTGGAGTTTACATCAGATTAATGTAAATACTATTCTTATCAACATAGTAATTGAAGAACAAGTGTATGCAGAGAAACCTCAAGGTTTTGAGGTATACTATAAAGACACCCTTGTATGTAGATGGAATAAGACCTTGTAATGGATTCAAGAAAACTTTGTACATAGCCTCTCATGTACAACAAAAGTGTGCTCAAAACTTCCTATGAAAGAGGAAGAATATTTAAAGCAATTCTTCAAAAGTCTAGGATGATGGATTACAAATCCATGGAAAACTCCCACGATGAAAGATCCGAAGAAGTTAAGAGACTCTGATCCAATATACTTGTCTTTGTATTGAAAATTTATTTTCTCGTTAATGTATTTGGAGAATACTCAGCTGGATATTTTCCTTGTGGGACGTTTGAGTTATGATATACATTTGCATGGATTTATCGATTCAGATTGGGTAGGGAGTGCAGATGACAAAAGAAGTGCTACTTCGATATGTTTCAGTTTGATATATTCCACGATGTTATAGGCTAGTAGGAAACATAAGTCTGTTGCACTCAACACTGCAGAAGTAGAGTATATTACAGTTTGTGATTCTTGTACAGAAGTAATGTGGCTTTGTAAGTTTGTTTCTAAACTATTTGATCATGTGTTGAATTAGATCATGATATATTGTGATGATTAGAGCCATGTGAGGCTTTCAGAGAACCATGTGTTCCATGACAAGTCAAACAACATTGAGATCAAACATTATATTCTTCATGATAAAGTCTAGAGGGGAGAAGTGGTTCTCTAGTATATCTCCATAGATAGGAAGATAGCAGATATTTTGGTAAAGCCTCTTTCCAAGATGAAAAGATTGCATACTTAAGGGAAAAGTTGGGGCTCATGGATATGACTTCCTTATTGAAAAAGGGACAGATTACTCCCAAGTTGGGAGGGAGCACTAATATGTTATTGATTTATGGACGGTTATTTTCCAATTTAGAAAATGGTCCAGGTTGGGTAGTTTATTTCTAGTCCAGAAAGTGGCTCAATATTTCTGAAGGACAACCATTTTCAAGTTTGGAAGATGGTCCATATCGGATAGTCATTTTCTTAATGAAAATGGTTGTATAGATTGTTGATGTACCATAGACAACGATTCCCCTTGTGGCGAGTGTGGGGGAATGGTCTAGGACAGTCATTCTTCTTGGAATTCACTCTGAGTAGTGGTCAAGTAGAATTTTATGTCTCATCGAGAAGTCATTTTTTCAAAGTTCATAGTTTTGAACAGTTTCAAAGAATGGTCTATTTTGGAGGTTGGTGCAGGAAATTTATTTCCATAGGAAATGGTATGGATAGTCATTCCCTAGGGAAAAATCATTCTCTCTAGGTTGCTCTATGATTAGTGTCGGAGGAATGTCCAATTTAGGTGAACGGTACATGTTCAACAATCAGGGATAGGCAATCCCTAGGGTAGACTCATTCTCTCCAAGTTGCACTATGATTAGTGTCAGAGGAATGGCCCGGTTAGGTGAATGTTCCAGGCTCAGAAATCAGGGACAATTATTATTCTATTCTTGGGAAGAATATTCCATATATATCATGGATAATGTTTTACCTTCCGAGGATAGATGCTCTTCCATACCTCACAGATGACTCAGTTTGTATCATGATATTGTTATGCGGGTTGATATCAGATTATATGATTGTTGTGGAGACTCTATGTCTCTGGACAGTAAGTGTATGCTAATGTGGTGGATGTGTTCCAATGGTAGTGACTATGTGTCACTGGTTAGTATTCGTGTGATACTAGGTGTGGTTGTGCACCACTGGATAGCAGTTTTGTACTACTATGGATAGACACAATTCTGTTCTATTGAATGGAATTCTTCTTATTTCCATGGAGACTAACACTAGTGCTGGAGATGATTTCCAACTATATGGATAGTCAGTTTTCTGATTGACAGACATTCTCTAGGCGGAGAATGGTCCAGGAAGGACTGATTACTAGTGGATATACATTTTTCCTATGGAGAATGGTTTAGGTTGATAGATTGTTGATGTACCATGGACATATATTCTTATAGGACATATGTCCGGATTAGAACAATGGTTTGTCTCCCTGAGTTCATAGTAGTGACTAGAGTAGAGAGATTGGTACATGACAAACATTTTCCTTGAGTTTACAGTAGTGGCCAGAGGGAAAATGGTCCAGTACAATCATTCTTCTAGGACGTATGTCCGGATTAGAAGAATAGTCCTTGTATCCCATGGCGTCGCTTCCAACATATGTTGGAACAATTATTTTTAGGACATATGTCCATATTAGAAGAATGGTTCTTTCATCACTATGTGGAGTGACTGAATTATTCAACATCATGCCCGATTACTCATATGGAGTATGGATTCAAGAGATGATGCATTTGATGCTATCAAATGATAATGATAATGATGATGTTTCTCATGAATTGATCTACATGATCATGAGATAGCCTATGTGGCTATGATGATGCTACTAGTTGAATGGCCTTTCTTTGCTCAATACCATTACCTTGAATACCTACCTACCTATGAGGGAGTGTTGATATTATGGTAGATGCGGGAGGTATTAACCTCCACGTGTAACCTTTGACAAGACTATAATATTTTGGGAAGCAAGAGAAACCATAAAACATTGGATAATAACCCTAGGAGACAAGTCGGCTCAAGAGAATATTTAATATTGAGTTATTATCCCCCAGAAAGAGAAGTCGTCCTAGTCAAGTGAACTAGAGCAGTATAAATAGAGGGCGCTAGAGCTCATTTTTCACTCTCACTCTCGCAACTGCATAACGACTAGTGGTGTGCAATTTTGGAGAGGGAGTGCAGTTGGAGCTACTACAACTGGAATTCTTGGTTATGTTTTGGACTTTCTCTTGGTTATGGTTGGACTTTCTTCTTGGTTTCTAGTTATTCTTTCTTGGTGGACTACCCTTGGAGAAAGGTGTGCTAGTTTTGGTTGGCTATTGGTCTGCTACTAGAATTATTTTGTCTGTCAAGGTTAAGGTGCTTGGGGGTGGCCTTTGTGCGTATGGTTGGGTGAAAATATTTATATATTGTCTATGGAAAAATGAGCACATCCCTTTATTTCTAACTATGACCCCCCAGAGTCATAATGACACTATGGGATCAAGACTCATAAATAACATGGCGCTTCCACATATATGGCTGGCCCAAAATAACATCACATATATCCAGTGGGGAAACATCACGTAATACCTCATCATTGAAGGGATCGATTCTATAATACATACGATATTGTTGGCTGACATGGAGATATCATCCCTGGCGAAGCCACCTGATGTTGTATGGTTGTGGGTGTGGTGTTGTCGACAATTCCAACTATTTGACGACCTCAACTGAGATGAGGTTATTTTGTATTCCAATATCAACAATGAAATGCAATGGGGTACCCTTTACCTACATCTGTGAATGGAAGAGGTGTTGAACCTCTTCAGGATCTGCTAGTTCTTCTGGTTGAATTGGTACGGTCACGACAATAGCAATGGGGTCTACATTGATGATCTGTCTCATTCCATTATTATTTGAATCTGAGTTCAACTCTTTTTATTTAATCTCGGCCACCAATGACTGTTTTGAGTGACATTCATTGGTGTTGTGCCAGGGGATTTTATCTAAGTCACACCACTTCCTAGTATCCTTCTTTGTCTTCCCATTGTCCTTCTTTTCTTGCGATTTGGACTGGTTTTCAGGAGGATCTTTGTTAGGGACATCTTTATCATTCTTTGGTTGTTGTGACTTTGCAGACTAGAACTCTCATTTGTTCTGGTGCTTAAATTTATGATCGATTTTGACAACATATCGATAGGAATATCCTACTGACGATATGTCCAAGAAAACCATTTCTATTTGGATGTACCAATGCAGAGCCCTGTGGTATTTAAGAACCAGATGTTGCTCAGAGTCTTTGATACCCATCTTGGTGTTGAAGGTATGGAAATTATTTGTGAACTCTGACACTATTTGGCCCCTCTCTTTCCGCAGTGTCATCCATCTCATGTATCGGTATTCATAGTTACCAATAGGGTAATATTTTTCTTTCACCACATCCACAAAAAAATCCCAAGTGGGATCGACCCCATATATTCCGGACTCCTATGTGTAAATTTTCTCACAATAACTTTCCCAACAATGTTTTACATGGGGGAGATCTTTAAGGAGTGCAAGTGTGATCTCTTCCCTGTCGGAAAAATTGTGAACAAAGAAATAACCTTCTAGCAAATTTAACCATTTTTCTAGGGCATCAATATCGATTTGACCTTCAAATACGAGAATATAAAAATTAACATGTACCTTAAAGGGGGAGGTTCCTCAAAGTGGTTTATTGGTGAATATGCGTCTATTTCTATCGACAAGTTTTGAAGGATGTGGGAAAAATTCTCCATCATTTCATCCCTCTGTCGTGTGAGAACTTACTCAAGCAACACATTAATAGAATATTTTGCTCTAACATTTTTATCTTCTTCCTCCATAGAGGGTTTCTTGGGCATGCGAGAGATATTATCCTTAAGAGAGACAATATCAAGACCCAAATTTCTATAGTCATACCTTGTTGGGGACATGCACTGAAAAATGAATAAGAACAACCTGCTCTGATACCACTGATCTGGATTATTTTCGGCACAAAATGAGAGCGAAGATATAATAAATAAATGTAGATAGATATATTGTATATCCAATAATATGACAGAGATATAGCATATATATAAAAATAAACATAGAGATACAGTAATACACAATTTCTATTAATGAGAGAAATGTACAGAACTATAAAATACAGAGTGAATGAACTTGCTAGAATGGTAGAAGCTTATATCTGAGAAGAGATGTGACAAATATTCTCATTAGGACAGATATTCTCATTAGAAAGAATATGATTACAATGAGACTCTAAATACCTTTTTAACATAAATAAAATAAAAAAACGTAACCCCAAAATATGAAAAGCCAACAGTTTTGTGGACACCGTTTTGGGTAGTTTGGTGTATCAACTTCTCGGGGGCGTAACTTTGGCATATGATCTTCGTTTGAGGCGCATGATAGTTTGTTGGAAAGGCATCATCGAGGAGATTTGTTTTTTGGGATCAATAATATATTTGGACTATCATTGATATTCTCTATCTTGAATAAACTTCATTTAGGCCCTCAAAATGTCTCTGAAAGTTTAGGAACTGAAAAACTGCTAAAAATAGTAAATTTCTAGAAGATAGTTTTGATCTAGTTGGAATAGGTGGACGGCCACCGATATGAACCTGGATCAATCCTTACTCCTTAGGAATTAATGGTATCCATTGCGTTGATGTCTCGGGGGAGAGGGAAAAACGTTTATTGAATCTGCATCTTGATGAGTTGCTTGCTTTGTTGGAGAAGTTGTGCTACTTATCTTTTGTAAGGATGTCACGAAATTATGGCTAGAAGGGTAGGCCCTTTTTAACCAGTATGGATACCTGATATGACTGTGTGAAGAAGGAATACTTTCAATTTTCTTCAATCTTGTCGATCTGCTTCTACTGGACATAAGGTGTTCGGACTGAGGCTGTAGTGGTTGCGATGTTCTTTTGTTCACCTTTTGAACATATTGTGAAGAAGAAAAAAATTCTAGTATGAGATACTACCTTGTGGCACTATTTAGGTGGGACCATAGTTGGAACTACCTATGGTATCCTATAGAAATGACCCCCCATAATAACAATGATGCTACAAGGTCAAGACTCATAAATAACATGGCGCTTCCACATATATGGTTGGACCGAAAGAACATCACAGATATCCAGTGGGAAAACATCACATAATACCTAATCCTTGAAGGGATGGATGCAATTGGACATGTGAAAATATTGGCTGACATGGAGATCTCATCCCTAGCGAAGCTACCTGATGTTGTATGGCTGTGGGTGTGGTGTTGTCGACTATCCAAACTGTTTGAAAACCTCAGCTGAGATGAGGTTCTTCTAGATTCCGCTATCAACAATAAAATTCAACGAGCTCCCCTTCACCCACATCTATGAATGGAATATGATATCCCCCTCTTTAGGATCTGTTGGTTCTTCTGGTTGAATTGTTGTGGTCGCAAAAATAGCAGTGGGGTTTGCGTCGATGATCTATCTCCTTCCATTATTTTCTGAATCATCTTCTGAATATGGGTTCAATTTTTTTTATTAAATATCGGCCACCAATGACGATTTTAAGGAGTGTGTAGGTGATCTTTTCCCCATCGAAAAAATTGTGAACAAAGAAATAACCTTCTAGCAGATTTAACCATTTTTCTAGGGCATCTGCATCGATCTAACCTTCAAATATAGGAATATCAAAATTAAATTGTACCTTTAAGGGGGAGATTTCTCCAAATGGGTTTCTTGATGAAGACTCAATAGTTTCTATCAACAGACATTGAAGTATGTTGGAAACATTCTCCATAATTTCGTCCCTCTGTCGTTTGAGAGTTTTCTCAAGCAACAAATTAATAGAATCTTATGCTCCATTTTTTTTCTTTTCTTTTTCCATAGAGGATTTATTGGGCATGTGAGATAAATATTCCTCAAGAGATACAAGCTCGAGACCCAACTTGCTATACTTGGACCTCGTCGGGGACATGCACTGAAAAATGCTCAATAGCAACCTACTATGATACCACTGATCTAGATTATTTTCAGCA
Organism: Picea engelmannii; assembly: GCA_009831015.1. Lineage (NCBI taxonomy): Eukaryota > Viridiplantae > Streptophyta > Pinopsida > Pinales > Pinaceae > Picea > Picea engelmannii. Next base: position 63,129 of record ML785391.1, read on the forward strand.
CGAAATGAGAGCGAAGAAGAAATATACAGAGATAATCTTATATCCAATAATATGAAATAGATATAGAAGAGATATGACAATAAACACAATGATACAGTAATACACAATTTCTATTAATGAGTGAAATGTACAGAACTATAAAATACAGAGTGAATGAATTCGCTAGAATGGTGGCAGCTTATCACTGAGAAGAGATGTGATGGCTATGCTAATTCGCAAGAGGATGATTAAAATGAGACTCTAAATGCTTTTTTAACATAAATAAAATCCAAAACCCTAACCCCGGAAGATGAAAAGTCAATAGTTTTGTGGACCCCGTTTTGGGTAATTCGGTGTATCAACTTCCCGAGGGCGTAACTTTGGCATATGATCTCCATTTGGGGTGCACGATAGATCGTTGTAAAGGTATCATCGAGGATGTTTATTTTAAGGGATAAATTAGAGCCTCTAAGGAACATTTATTTTCTCGATCCCGAAAAAAATTCATTTAGGCCCTCAAAATCACCCTGAAAGTTTAAGAATTGAGAAAAAATGCTAAAAATAGTAAATTGTTGGAACATTGTTTTGAGTCAGTTGGAATAGGTGGATGACCACCGATATCCACTTGGATCAATCCTCCCTCCTCAGGAAGATTTGGTCTCCATTGCATTGAGTGCTCAGGGGAGATGGAAAAGTATTTTTGAATCTTCATATTGATGAGTTTCTTTCCTTACTCGAGAAGTTCCATTGTTTAGCTTGTTGAAGGTTGTCACAAACTTGTCGCTAGAAGGGTAGGAAATTTTTAACCAGTATGGATACATGATATGACTGTGTGAAAAAGGAATCATTTCTCTTTTCTTCAATCCTATTGACATGCTTCTGCTGCTTTGCTTCAATCTTCTCAACCTACTTCTCCTGGACAGAAGGTGCTTAGACTGAGGCTGTAGTGGTTGTAGTGTTCATATGTTCACATTTTGAACACAATGTGAAGAAGATGAATTTTCTTGTATGAGATACTATGTTGTGACACTGTTTAGGTGGGACAATAGTTGGAACTAACTATGGTATTCTGTAGAGATGACCTCCCAGAGTAACAATGACACTATGGAGTCGAGACTCATAAATAGCATGGCACTTCCACGTATATGTCTGGCCCAAAAGAACATCACAAGAATCTAGTGGGGCAACATGACATAATAACTCCTCCTTGAAGTGATATATTCCATAGGATAGGCGACATTGCTAGCTGACATGAAGATCTCATCCTTGGTGAAGCCACCCTATATTGTATGGATTCGGGTGTGGTTTTGTCGAAAATACCAATTGTTTGACGACCTCAACTGATATGAGGTTCTTCTAGCTTCCGCTATCAACAAGCAATGCAATGGGGTCCCCTTCACCCACATTTATGAAGGGAATATTTAATCCCCCTCTTCAGGATCTACTAGTTCTTCTGGTTGAATTTTTGCAGTCGCAACATTGGCAGTGGGGTCTGCGTCAATGATCTCTCCCCTTCCATTATCTTTTGAATCAACTTTCAAATATGGGTTCAAAACTTTTTATTTAATCTCAGACACCAATGATTCTTTTTAGCAACATTTATCAGTGTTGTGCTAGGTGATTTTATGGAAGTCGCACCACTTCTCGATATCCTTCTTTTTCTTCCCAATGTCCTTCGTTTATTTTGTCTTGGAATGTTTTTCGAGAAGCTCTTTGTTAGTGTTCTCTTTATTGTGCTTTCCTTGTTGCTGGTTTGGAGACCCAAATTCCCATTTTTTCTAGTTCCTAAATTTCTACTTGATTTTGACAGCATATTGATAGGAAGCTCCCAGTGATGAGATGTCTAGGAAATCCATTTCAATTTGGATGTACCTATGTAGAGCTTCGTGGTATTTCAAAACCAGATTCCGCTTTGAGTCTTTGATACCTAGCTTCTTTTTTTCCCCTCGCTTGATGTAGTGTGGTCCATCTCATGTACTAGTCTTCATAGTTACGGATAGGGTAATATTGTTCCTTGACCGCATCCAAAATGTTATCCCAAGTGGGTTCAGCCCCATATATTTCAGACTCCTCTATCGAACTTTTATCTCACTAAGTTTCCCACCAATGTTTGACATGGGGAGAGATTTAAGGAGTGCGAAGGTGATGGTTTCCTTATCGAAAAAAAAATCAACAAAATATAACCTTCTAGTAGATTTAACCATTTTTCTATGGCATCAACATCGATCTGACCTTAAAATACAAGAATATAAAAATTAAGTTGTACCTTGAAGGGGGAGGTTCCTCCAAACTGGATGCTTGATGAAGACGTGCATGTTGCTATCGACAGAATTTGAAGGATGTGGGAAAACTTCTCCAGCATTTCATCCCTCTATTGCGTGTGAGCTTGCTCAAGCAATAGATTAATAGAATTTTTTTCTCCTACATTTTTCTTTTCTTACAGCATAGAGGGTTTATTTGGCATGCAATATTGATTTTCCTCAACATAGACAAGCTCAAGACCCAACGTTCTATTCTCTAACCACCTCGAGGAAATGCACTAAAAAATGATCAAGAGAAGCCTCCTCTAATACCACTGATCTGGATCATTTTCGACATGAAATGAGAGCCTAGATATAATAAATAAATGTATATATATATATATATATATATATATATATATATATATATATAGTATAGAATAATAAGACAGAGATATAGTAAATATATAACAATAAACACATAGATATAGTAATATAGAATTTATATTAATCAGCGAAATGTTTAGAAATGTAAAATACAGAGTGAATGAACTCGCTAGAATAGTGGCAGCTTATCTCTAAGATGATACGTAACGACTATGCTCATTCGAAAGAAGATGATTATGATGAGGATCTAAAGGAATTTTTAACATAAAACAAAATCCAAAACCCAATCCCTCGAATATGAAAAGCCAATAGTTTTGTGGACCTTGTTTTGGGTAGTTTGGTGTATCAACTTCTCAGGGGCATAACTTTGGCATACGATCTTCGTTTGGGGCGAAAAATAGCACGTTGGAAATATATCATTGAGGAGATTCATTTCATGGGATCAATCAGATCCATTGGCTATCAGTTAAGTGCACTATCCAAAACAAACTTCATTTAGGCCCTCAAAATTGACCCGAAAGTTTAGGAATCAAACAAATTGCTAAAAATAGTAAATTGACAGAAGATTGTTTTCAACTAGTTGGAATAGGTGGATGGCCATTGATATCCACCTGTATCAATCCTCCCTCTTTATGAAGTAATGGTATCCATTGTGTTGAGTTTCTGGGAGAGAGGGAAAAGTGTTTGTTGAATCTGCATCTTGATGAGTTGCTTGTCTGGATGGAGAGGTTGTGTTGCTTAGCTTGTTGAAGGTTGTAATGAACCTTTGGATAGAAGGATTGGACATTTTTAACCAATATAGATACATCAAATGACTGTGTGTAGAAGGAATCCTTGTGGTTTTATTCAATCTTTTTGATCTACTTCTGTTGGACAGAAGGTGCTTGGACTAAAGCTGCAGTGGTTGCGGTGTTCTTTTGTTCACATTTTGAACACATTGTGAAAAAGATGAATTTTCTAGTATGAGATACTACCTTGAGACACTATTTAGGTGGGACAGTAGTTTGAACTACCTCTCATATCCTGTAGATATGACCTCCCATAGTAACTATGACACTACGGGGACGAGATTCATAAATAACATGGTGCATTCACATATATGGCTGGCCTAAAATAACATCATAGAAATCTAGAGGGGAAACGTCACATAATATCTTCTCCTTGAAGGGATGGATTCCATAGGATAGGCGACACTATTGGCTGACACGATGATCTCATCCCTAGCGAAGCCACCCTATATTATATGGCTTCATCAACAATACCAATTTTTTTATGAACTGAGCTAAGATGAGGTTCTTATGGATTCCTCTATCAACAATGAAATGCAATGGGGTCCCATTCACCCACATTTGTGAATGGAAGAGGCACTCCCCCTCTTTAGGATCTGCAGGCTCTTCTAGTTGAATTGTTGCAGTCATGACAATGGAAGTGGGATATGCGTCAATAAATTCTATCTCTCCATTATATTTTTAATCAACTTTCGAATCTGGGTTTGGCTCTTTTTATTTAATCTCGTCCACCAATTATTGTTTTGAGGGACATTCATCTTTGTTGTGACAGGGGATTTTATGGAAGTCGCACCACTTCCCGGTATCTTTCTTTGTCTTCCCATTGTTCTTCTTTGCTTGCGGTTTGGACTGATTCTTAGTATGCTCTTTATTAGTCTCGTCTTTATTGTGATTTAGTTGTTGCGGGTTTGGAGACCCAGACTCCCGTTTGTTCTGGTACCTAAATTTATACTCGATTTTGACAACGTATTTATAGGAAGCTCCTAGCGATGAGATGTCCAGGAAATCCATTTCGGTTTGTATGTACCTATGCAAAGAGTCATGGTATTTGAGAACCAAATTCCAGTTAGAGTCTTTGATACCCATCTTAGTGTGCAAGGTATGGAAATTATTTGTTACCTCTGACACTTTTTTTCCCCTCTCTTGTCGTAGTGTGGTCCATCTCATGTATTGATCTTCATGGTTACCAATAGGGTAATATTGTTCCTTGACTGCATCCACAAAAAAATCCTAAGTGGGCTCGACCCCATATATTCTGGACTCCTTTGTCGAACTTTTATCCCACTAAGTTTCCCACCAATGTTTGACATGGGGGAGATCTTTAAGGAGTGCAAAGGTGATCTTTTCCATATCGGAAAAAATTTCAACAGAAAAATAACCTTCTAGAAGATTTAACCATTTTTCTAGGGCATCAACATCGATGTGACCTTAAAATATGGGAATATAAAAAGTAACTTGTACCTTGAAGGGGTATGTTCTTCCAAAGTGGATTATTTATGAAGATGAGCTTGTTCCTATTGGTAGGCATTGAAGGATGTGGGAAAAATTGTCCATCATTCCGTCCCTTTGTCGCATGTGATCTTGCTCAAGCAACAAATAAATAGAATTTTTTGCTCCGACGTTTTTCTTTTCTTCTGGAATAGAGGGTTTCTTTGGCATGCAAGAGAGACTGTCCTCAAGAGAGACAATCTTGAGACCCAACTTTTTATACTCATACCTCGTTGGGGACATGCACTGAAAAACGATCAAGAGCATCATGCTCTGATACCATTGACCCAGATTATTTTCAGCAAGAAATGAGAGCGGAGATATAACAATCAAATGTAAAAATATATATTGGATATCAAATAATATGACATATATATAATATAGATATAAAAATAAATGCATAGATAAATCCATACACAATTTCTATTAATGAGAGAAATGTATAGAACTATAAAATACAGAGTGAATGAACTCACTAGTATGGTGGAAGCTTATCTTTGAGAAGAGATGTGATGGCTATGCTCATTCACAAGAAGATGATTACAATGAGGCTCTAAATTCCTTTTGAACAAAAATAAAATACAAAACCCTAACCCTGGAAGATGAAAATCCAACAATTTTGTGGACCTCGTTTTGGGTAGTTTGGTGTATCAAATTCCTTTGGGCGTAACTTTGGCATACGATCTTTGTTTGGGGCACATGATATCTTGTTGGAAAGGTATCAATGAGGAGATTCGTTTTGAGGGATAAATCATAGACTTTTGATATTATTAAGTTGCTCAATCCCGAAAAAAGATCATTTAGGCCCTCAAAATGGCCCCAAAATTTTAGGAACCGAAAAACTGTTAAAAATAGTAAATTTCCAAAAGATTGTTTTGAGCTAATTAGAATAGGTGGATGGCCACCGATATCAACCTGGATCAATCCTCCCTCCTTATAAATAAATGGTCTAAGTTGTGTTGACTGCCCATGGGAGAGGGAAAATTGTTTGTTGAGTCTACATCTTGATGAGTTGCTTTCCTTGCTGGAGAAGTTATGTTTCTTAGCTTATTGAAGGTTGTCACGAACCTTTGGTTGGAAGGGTTGGACCTTTTTAACTATTCTGGCTACATGATATGACAATGTGCAGAAGGAATCCTTGCACTTTGCTTCAATATTGTCAACTTGCTAATGTTGGACATAAGGTTCTTGGATTGAGGTTGTAGTAGTTGCGGTGTTCTTCTGTTCACCATTTGAACTGACTGTGAAGAAGCTAAATTTTGTAGTATGAGATACTATATTGTGGCACTATTTAGGTGGGGCAGTAGTTGGAACTACCACTAGTATCGTCTAGAGATGACCCCCTAGAGGAACAATGAAACTACGAGGTCGAGACTCATAAATAACATGACGCTTCCACATATATGGCTAGCCCAAAATAAAATCACATACATCGAGTAGGGAAACATCACATAATATCTCATCCTTGAAAGGATGAATGTGATATGAAAGGTAGAACTTCTACCCGACACTGAGATATCGTTTTGTCAACAATCCCAAAAGTTTGATGAGCTCACCTGAGACAAGTTTCTTCTGGCTTCCACTATCAACAATGAAATGCAACGGGGTCCCCTTCACCCACATATGTCAATGGAAGAGGCGCTCCCCCTCTTCAAGATCTGTTGGTTCTTCTAGTTGAATTGTTGCAGTCGCAACAGTAGCAGTGGGGTATGCGTCGATGATTTGTCTCCTTCCATTATTTTATGAATCAACTTCTAAATCTGGGTTCAGATCCTTTTCGTTAATCTCAGCGACCAATTATTGTTTTGAGCAACATGCATCGAGGTTGTGCCAGGATATTTAATTGAAGTCGCACCACTTCCTGGTATCCTTCTTTGTCTTCCCATTGTCATTCTTTGCAGACGGCTTGGACTGGATTTTGGGAGGCTCTTTGTAAGGGTCATCTTTATTGTGATTTTGTTGTTGCGAGTTTGGAGAACCAAACTCACATTTGTTCTGGTGCCTAAATTTCTTCTCTATTTTGATAACATATCGATATCCATATCCTAGTGATGATATTTCCAAGAAATCCATTTCAGTTTGGATGTACCTATGCAGATCCCCATGGTATTTTAGAACCATGTTTTTCTCAGAGTCTTTAACACCCAACTTGGTGCGCAAGGTATGGAAAGTATTTGTGAACTCATACATTATTTTGCCCCTCTCTTTCCACAGTGTGGTCCATCTCATGTATTGGTATTCATAGTTACCAACAGGGTAATATTGTTCCTTGACCGCATCCACAAAAAAATCCCAAGTGGGATGAACCCCACATATTCTAGACTCCTCTGTGAAACTTTTCTCCCAGTAAGTTTCCCACCAATTTTTGACATGGGGGAGAGCTATAAGGAGTTCGAAGGTGATATTTTCCCTTTCAGAATTTTTTTGAATAGAGAAATAACCTTGTAGAAAATTTAACCATTTTTCTAGCGCATCCCCATGAATTTGACCTTAAAATACAAGAATATAAAAATTAACTTGTACCTTCAAGAGGGAGGTTTCTACAAAGTGGCCACTTGATGAAGATGCACTTGTTTCTACCGGTAGGAATTGAAGGATGTGGGAAACATTCTCCAACATTTCGCCCCTTTGTCACGTGAGAGCTTTCTCAAGCAACAGATTAATATAATCTTTTGCTTCGTCATTTTTCTTTCTTCCACCATAGAGGGTTTCTTGGGCATGCGATAGAAATTTTCCTCAAGAGAGACAATCTCGAGAATGTTGGACACACCTACCACACTTAGAGGGGGGGTGAATGAGTGTGGGGCTCATTTTCCCAAAACTTCCCTCTTGCACAAAAACTCATCAATTAGCATTTAACATTTATTCATTACCCATATTTGTCATTTATAACCAGTTAGATGTGAGCACATACTAGCAACATATATCAGCAATATATCTTCAACAAGTCATCACCATAATGAACACAAAGAACACAGATGTATGTGCAATTTTCTTTTTATTACGGACTACAATCCTTGGGATTTATCAGCAACAACTGAATAGAGTACAACTCTACAAGAGCACCAGCTCTATATGCAAGACTCAACTTGCATTCTTAGCACCAACTAAGATGAGGCAACAATCCTCAACAGATATCAATCTATACCACAAACAAGAGCATCAACCATGCACCAACCTGTGCCAAACATCCTGTAATCAACCTGTACCATAAACAAGTGCATCCAACCATGTACCAAGTATATCAGAGAAATGCTAAAGAGGTTCGGAATGGAAGATTGCAAACCAGTTATCACTCCCATGCAAACCAGTTGTAAGTTGAGCAAAGATGATGATTCAAAGTCTACAGATCAGAGGCAATATAGGTCAATGATTGG
>ML785391.1:85722-100017 GCA_009831015.1 Picea engelmannii
AAATTATTAATAATCTACACTAACTGATTCACCCCCCCCCTCTCAGTTAGTTCATACCTGTAACACGTTCCTCCAATTTGGTCTCTTGATGAAGACGTGCATGTTGCTATCAACATGCATTGAATGATGTAGGAAAATTTCTTCAGCATGTCGTCCCTGTGTTGGGTGAGAGCTTGCTCAAGCAACATATTAATAAAATATTCTACTCCTCCATTTTTCTTTTCTTCCACCATAGAGGGTTTCTTGGGTGTGTGAGAGTAAGTTTCCTCAATAGATACAATCTCAAGACCCAACTTGCTATACTCGAACAAAGTCGGGGACATGCATTGAAAAATGATAAAGAGCAGTCTGGTCTGATACCAGTGATCCAGATTATTTTCGGCATGAAATGAGAGAAGAGATATGATAAATATATGTACAGATATATATCAGATATCCAATAATATGACATATATATAGCGTAGATATAACAATAAGCATAGATATACGGTAATACACAATTTCTATTAATGAGCGAAATGTACAGTGTTGTAAAATAGAGAGTGAATGAACTCGCTAGAATGGTCACAACTTATCTATGAGAAGAGATTTGATGGATATGATAATTCACAATAATATTATTACAATGAGGTTCTAAATTCATTTTTAACATAAATAAAATCCAAAACCCTAACCTCGGAATATGAAAAGACAACATTTTTGCGGACCCTGTTTTGGGTAGTTCAGTGTATCAACTTCCTAGGGGCTTAACTTTGGCATATGATCTCTTTTTTTTGGTGCACGGTAGCTCATTGGAAAGGTATCATCGAGGAGATTCATTTTGGGGGCTCAATCAAGGCCTTTGAATATCATTGAGGTGCTTGATCCAGAAATAACTTCATTTAGGCCCTCAAAATGGCCCCAAAAGTTTAGGAACCCAAAAACTGCTAAAAATAGTAAATTTACATAAGATATTTTTGAGCCAGGTTGAATAGGTGGATATACACCGATATACATATGTATAAATATAGGTATTGGGATTCCATATCCATGGATTACATGTTCTACATGCATTCAACCAAGCATGGGAATGAATGTTTCTTCATGGCCATTGAACGATTCTCTAAGATGACAGTTTTGGCACCCTGCAAGAAGAGCATCAAACCCGAGACCACCACTAATATATTATTTGAACATTTATGGGTTCATTTTGGTCTCCCATGGACCATTATTTTATATCAATACAATAGGTTCTAGATTACTTTTTGTTCCATCCTATGGTTGATGATGGACACCAAGCTAACCAAATCGATAACCTTCCACCCACAGACTAATGGACAAAAATAGGTAGTCAATAGGATGAGTGTCCATATAATAAGGATGTACAATTACATACATCCATGCACATGGGATGAGAGCCTTATTTATGTTAACATAGCTACAACATATCCCTACATAGCTCTATTTTCCGCAACCCTTTTCAGGTGCACTTAGGGTTCCAGTCATTTTCACCCATTAGCGTAGTTTTTCCCATTACAACTGCATAGGAAGAGTCCTCTCATGCTTTGAATGAGGTTGATAAAGAAACCATTTTTTTCAAACGAATCCATCACATCCAACTACAAGTTCATGATATTATGGAGAAATCCAATGCTAGGTACAATCAGTTCCATGATCAACATTAGGTACCACACAATTTTTAGGTAGGAAATAAGGTATAGTTTCATTTGTAGAAAGATTGCCCCACATGATCTCATCGAAATCTTTGCCCACTATGATACAAGACTTACACCATCACGAATTTCATGGGTGAAAATTCTTTTGAATTAATTATTCCACCTTTCCCTCGCTTGCACCTAGTATTTAAAGTGGAACTGCTTCGGCCATATTTTCGACCTCTCCTAGATGCTTCTGACACAACCGAGCACTTGGACCCTACAAAACTCAATACTGACTACATCCAATATGAGAAATTTGATCAAATAATGGACACCAAAATGAAAGGAACCCGCTAGAAAAACACCCAACTCTATTGGGTCATCAAAGGAGGGAATCTTCTTCACCAAGGAAAGTGGCTTATGAGAAGTCATATTCAATAGAAGTTTCCCCGTATGATGGAGTAACTTGACATAGTGGGAACCATTTATTACTAAGGTGGGAGGACCAATCCAGGTGGATATTGGTGGCCACCCAACTATTCCACTAATTCATAATGGTTCCACATCTTGGCAGTTTTTCTCTGGTTTTCTAGGTCCCAAACTTCCAGGGACGTTTTAGGACCCTAAACAATGTTTTTTAGTGGGATAGAACCTATCATGTAGAGAGATTTAGATGGTAATTCCTAACAGAATGTGTACTCCTCGACTATACCTTTCTGACTGGGTACTGAGTGCCCCAAACATATATTATATGAAAAAATTCCACCCCCGAGAAGTTGACGTATCAACTAACCACATCGGGGCATGTTACCCCCCCATGCCTAGGGGTAGATGCAGAATATCATGTGTTGATGCCCACAATAAAGAACAATATCTACACTATGATGATGAACATCATGTCCACAGATGGTAGCCCAACAACCCCCCTGATTTTCCTCCCAAGAAAGATCAACCAAGGCTCGTCACATTCAAGAAACCCAGGTTATGGGACATGGTTAGCCAGCGTCACCATGAGGTATGGTTAGTCCTTTTTTCATGCAAGGTGTTTTTTTTAAATTATTCGGCATGTGGACAGGGATCATTTGTTGAAGATGGATAGTGGATCACTTGCTTGAGAAATTTCCTTGGTTGTCTTTGTTTCAACTTGGTGATCAACTTTTGTACCCTAGTTTTGTATTGTCACCACCCAGGGAAAAGGGGTAATACTGGCGGGCCCTCGCAAGGGTAAGATTTCACTCCCAACCATACCTAACACTTTCCATCTTAAATCATCCACATATCCTAAAATTCTAATATGTCCCACTCTCATGAGAACAAGGGGCCGAAGGTTGAGATTTTGTTTCACATCTACTATAAAAGAACAAGAAAATGATGCTAAAAAGGAAGTGACCATAGAAAATTAGAACCACTAAAATTCGGCCCAGCTTGACCTCTTCTCATTAAATCTTCTCCCCGGTCCCAAAAAACTAATGCTAAAGCATGAAAACCCATAAAGGGGGACCCTCAAATTTGTAAATTATAAATAAAAGAAGCAATTGCAAAGATGGCTAATGAAGGGTTTGGAAAAATGTGTCATGCAAATATTGGGTAACTCAAGAGAAAGCACACCCTCAACAAAACTTCTCATAGAGATGGACACCAGAAGCCATGAAGGAATTCATAAACTATAACATCTTCACACGTACTCTTGATGTATTTTTACTTTCCCTTATCACTCTTAGTACATATCCCTCTACTTGGGTTATTTATTTTTTATCTAGGTGGCACACCTAATAGGGTTTGATGAAACCCTCCCATACATAAACTTTGTAACCCTCATAAGGTCCTGGGACTGGGTGATACTTGAAGGGGATACTAGGGTGAATTGTTTACATGGTTTTTATATTAGGAATCAATTTACATTGGATTATTTAAGGACTAATGTGTCTTATGAACATTGGTTTAATTTTTCTTATATTTTTCTTTGTTTTGAATGGCCCTGACATGGTTCTTTTAGGGATGTATTGGGTTGTGCTCGGGATGTTATGAATTATTATAGGACTTTGTCATGTGTGATGGAGAGGAGTGAGTCATCTGTTGACTCAATACCCTTATATAATGCCTCTTACATCCTTGGAACCCTGGATGATGGAGATATGGGGTTGGTTTAAGTAGGTTTGGTCAGTGTGCCACATACATGGGCTGAGAAGCCCATGGGATGGGAAAATCACTGGGAGATTTTTTAGAGAGAGGATTGAGGACATTTCGTTTGGAGGAACCTTTACATCACTCGAGGACAATATTGCACCCCTATTTCACTTGGACATGGCCTATGACATCACCCTCTAGACCTTAACGTCACCTTTGGAGGCTAGGGTTTTATGGATGATGTGGCTCCGAAGGAGACTTAACATGAGGCGACACTTTGGTTCATATTTTTTCACATTTCAACATGCATTATGCCCTTTGGAGGCCTAAAATCATGCTTCTTGAGGCTTGATATAACTCTCTTGAGCACTATGTCACCCTTCTCGGGCATGACGTCGCCCTTTTAGGGTTATGTTTTATGTAATTTTCATTTTTAGCATATTGTAGAGGAAAATTAAGGGGTTGGCCCTCTTATATTTTGTGGTTGACAAAATTATGTGGAAAATTTTCTTTAGGGTGGCCTCATATAAATAGGCCACCCACACATTTCATTTTTCATCATCACTTCTCACCTTTTTCAAAGACAAGTATGAAATTTTCTCCCTCTTGGGCTATCTATCTCTTCTACACCTATGCGTTATGCTTGGAGAGTAAAATTGTGGATGGTTTTACTAATTTTTGGATGGAATTTTTGCAATTAGGGTGTTATCTCATGGTATCTCGGTGAAGTGAAATTTCTGTAATTTAATCTTCATTCAATTAATGTTTCATGGAAATTATACTTTTTCATGCTAGACGTCTTGCTTGGTGAAACCCTAACAGAGGAGCATAATTGCTTCCTCCTCTCACAAGGTTGGTTTTGTCCAAAATTTGTGAAGGAATCCTTGCTAGGGTCAGTGTTGTAAATCCCCAAAGTGACTTTAGGATTTTGGCCCTAGACATTTGATTTTTACCTAGTTGAAGCATTAAGAAAGGAGAAAAGGTTGTTAGAGCCCAAATGTTCTTGCACTCTACCAATCCTTCTCTTTAATTTTTAAAGCCTAAGTCCCTAATGTGGTATCACCTTAGAGTTTAAACCCTACCTATTGGTTTCTACTAGTTTAATATTCAAGTATTGTTGCATTTTATGTTATAAAGACTCCATATCCCTAAGGCATTGGTTACATAGCTCTCTTGTAGTTAAATTGATCAACAAACACTATGTTTTAACTCTCTTTTAATCTCTCCACTAATGTTTCTAACACTAACTTTGACTAACTTTCTAGTAAACTTGATGTTTTTATAAAAGTCTTCTACAACCACTTGATAACTCTTTAATTTTCTTCATACACTCATTTATTGGTGGTCTAACTCATTCAAAAATTGCATCTATCAATTGGATATTGTTATAGTGGATTTGTGTTAAGTTTTCCTTACCAATTGTTGCATTTCTGATAATAAAAATATTGTTGTTGTTATAACTTACTTATTGTTGTTTCACTATTATTCATTGTTGCAAATTCATAACCGATTTAATAACTTTTCATTTCTAGGCTCTTTAAGAGGCACTTTATTGCTTGTTTGAACCTGGAAATAATTATATACATGCTATAAATTGTTTGTGTTCCAAGAATGTACTTAAACAAACTTATATCTCTTATCTTTCCTTGAACTATACCTTTTAAATAGTGATCATGAGAGGGGGTGGTAGGCTTGGCTACTATACTTGCTACTTTTATCCCTTGAGGTCACCAAAGAAGCATCGCTTGTGGTGGACCTCCTTAATCACTAAAACATGGGAATTTATTACTATGGTGACAATTGTAGGATCTTCTATAGTTACACAAGATTTGATAACTTGTAGTGGAGCTTTGCAAAAGTAAAAATCTTGTGATAACATTTAAGTGTCACTACCAAGGAAGATTGAGTCATTCTCCTCAAATGACATATCTTTGGTAAAATTTCTCTTGAATCCCTTATCTTACAAGTTTACATGGCGAATCCGTTGAGGTTAATTCCCTTTCCTTCTGTTGATGATCAAAAGGAGATCATCTGGTGAATCCATTGACATATTCGAAGGTGGCATCCTACTCTTAACTTTGTGATATTGTGTATTTTCAAGTGATGGAATTATGACACGTTGGTCACTTCACAAAATGTTTACCTCTCTGGATATTGAGGATATTTGAGGGTACCGAAATCACTTTTCTCCAGGTTGCGGAAAAAATTTCCAAAATTTGATGGAAACGCGTCCTTTTCTATTACTCATGTTGTGAATTTATTGAAGTATGTTTCAAATATAGATGTGACACATCAGTATGTGTTAATAAGATTTGTTTTCTCTATCTATGGAAACAATACAAAAGGATTGGGTCAAGGACACTCTCAATCCAAATACTATATCTTCTCTTACAATTTTCATTGAGGAATTACTCAAGAGGTGGGCCCTGAGAACACAAAGATATGAAGATATTCACCATGATCTTAGAGTGGCCCTACAAAGGGAAGGGCTATATTTTGACCTTGATGAGGAAGATGAAGAAACCTTTTAAGAACAAAAAGTTGAAGAGAATATTCATGAAGATGGTTACCAACCCCTCGAGGAGGAGCATGAATCACCTCATGAATTCATTGAAGACAAAGAAGAATTTATTGAAGAATGAGAGCCTCAAGGGGTGACTTATGAGGAAAATTTCCAAGAAGAACATGAGTTTCCTTGTGAATATGCCAAAGAAAAACAATTTTATGAAACACACCATTTTAAATACCTAATCCATGAAGAGGCTCTTCATATAGATGAAGTTTTGGTATTTTCTCCTCCACTTGATGAAGTCATCCAAGCCTCCATTCCTCATGCACAAGAAGAAAAAAACCTTGTAAGTTACACTCATTTCCAACTTTTCAATGTTGATGCTTTTCATGATGGGAAATTGAAGATGTGATAGAGGAACCCTTGGATGCGTTAGACCCTTCATGTTATAATAAAGGTGATTATGTGATTAATAATACTGATGAGTTTATACATGTTGGGAAACATAAATGCGATGTGATTTGTCCCTATGGAGATTCTATCTATGACATTGAAGGTCATTTTGAATTTTTTCCTTTAAAACAACCATATGAGATTACTACTGATTCAGAAGCTTGGAAACATGAAGATTACATGATTACAAATTTAGTCCAACCACCCAGGGGTGACTTATTGCAACACTCTCATGATGACTTATGGTTGTATCCTAGAGGGTTTGATACATAATATTTTGAGCACTTGGATTTATCCTACGAAGAAGAGTTTCAAACATTGTTGTTATCTGACCTTGATGGGGGTAAGGACAAGCTTGATGGGGTTGTGGACATGATTTTCCCAGAATAATAATTTTATGACAAGCGTTTCCAGCCATCTCTTCTTTTACCTTGATATTCTACTATAAATATGGTTGGGATTTTTCCTTATGATGGTCACATTCCTATCAAACAAAGTTGTTTTCAACCTTTGTTTTTTTGCAAGGGTTTTTTAGCTTCCAAGACAAGATTAGAAAGCCTTGGGTTGGGAGAATTGTTTTTTTCTCTAGGCTTGGTTTGGTCCCCTACTTAGCTCTTTCTTTTTCCATGGGAAACCTTATAGTTTTCCTTAGGTTCCTTCTCAGTATTCAGGTGTTGTCTTGGTAGATAAGGATGAGGATTTTCCTTCGTCTAATTCTTTTGTCTTGATCCTAGGATGGATAAGGTATGGTTGTAGTGATACCTCTAGGCATGATTTTTTCCCTCCCCTCCATGAGTTACATTTTATGATTATTTATGATATAATGCATGCTATAGCTCATGAAATTTGTGTTATTGACTTATATTTATTTTGGTTTATGATGAAGCATAGGGCTAGGCATTTTGATACAATGCTAGAACAATTTTACTGGTAATATTATTATACCTATAATTTCAACTAACATTGATTAGTGTAGGTTAGGTAGGAATTTTCACCTTGCATTTGCATTTGTATATATTGCATAATGCACTCATGCTAGTGCAGTTGTATCTTCTTGCATACACATGTTGATTTCTTGTTTGCATATAATGAATACATGTTAGGAAATTGCATTTTCCATTTGTCTTTATCATTTTGTAGCTAAGGAAAATTTTATTTTCATGCATGGTTGGGATTATCACTGACAATTGGTGGATCAAATCCATCGTCAGGTACTTCTAAAGTTCTTTGTTGCCTGAAGTGGGTGTAGGATTTCATGTCTTGGACAACCAGAGATGTCGGCGTTCTCATGCACTCTAAAGTGAGCACATGTCCCCATGTTGGAGCCCAATGTTACCACACCTCCCATGCCTAGGGGTAACTAGAGGAGATCATATCTCAACGCCCACAATGGAGAACATGGTCTACACCATGATCATGACCAACATGTCCATAAATGGTAACCTAACAACCCTGTTGATTTTCCTCCTAGCACAGATCAACCAAGGCTCGTCACATTCAAGTAACCCAGGGTATGGGACATGGTAAGTCAGTGTCACCATGAGGTATGGTTAGTCATTTTTTCATGGAAGATGTTGTGCTTAATTTACCGGAAATGTGGACAAGGATCGTTGCTTGAAGTTGGAAAGTGGATCACTTGCTTGAGAAATTGTCTTGGTTTCCTTGTTTCACCTTGGTGGTCGTCTTTTGTACCCTATTCTCATATTGTCACTACCCAGGGAGAAGGGTTAATGTTTGGGGGCCCTCCCAAGGGTAACGTTCCACTCTCATACATACTTAGCACTTTCCATATTACATCCCATCACGTGTCCTAAAATTCGGATATCACCCAGTCTAATGAGAAGAAGGGGCTGAAGGCCTCGAGGTTGTTTCATAGCTACTATAAAATAATAAGAAAATGATGTTAAAAAGAAATTAAACATAGAAAATTAAGACCACAAAAATTCGGTCCAACTTGAGCTCTACTCATTCAATGCTCACCCTGGTCCCAAAAATGTAATGATAAAGCTTGGAAACACATAAAGGGGGACCCTCAAATTTACAAATTATAAATGAAATAAGCGATTGGAAATATGGCTAATGAAGGGGTTTGGAAAAGTGTGTCACGCAAATATTGGGTAACTCAAGAGAAATCTCACCATCAACAAAACTGCTCACATATATGGAGACCATAAGGCTTGAAGGAATCCCTAAACCATAACATTTTTACACTTTATCTTGATGGATTTTTACTTTCCCTTGTCACTCTCGGGACCTATCGCTCTACCTGGATTATTAATTTCATGTCTAGGTGGCACACCTAATAGGGATGGATGAAGGCCCTCCCATACCTAAACTTAGTAACCTTCCCAAGGTGTTAGGCCTAGGTGATACTTGAAGGGGATACTAGGGTGAATTGTTTACATGGATTGTATCTTAAGCATCAACTTACTTTGAATTGTTTAAGGACTAATGTGTCTTATGAACATTGGTTTGCTTTGTCTTATATTATTCTTTTTTTTTAATGGCCCTAACATGGTTCTTTAAGGGACATCTTGGGTTGTTCCCAGGATGTTGTGCCTTATTGAAGGACTTTTGGCACATGTGATGGAGAGAAGTGAGTCATCCAGTGACTCAACACCCTTAGATAGTGGCTCTCACATCCTTGGAACCCTGGATGATGGACAAATGGGCTTGGTTTGAGTAGTTTTGGTCAATGTGCCACATTCATGGGCTGAGACGCCCACAGGCTAGGAAAAGTATCTAGATCTTTTGTGCATAGAAAATGGAGTATGTTTCTCTTAGATGTACCTTGGCATCACTCTAGGATGAGATTACACCCCTATTTCACTTGGAGACCTAACTTCACACTTTTTCACACTGGATCATGTTTGATGGCCTTTGGAGACCTAACATCTCTTTACTTGAGGCTTTACGTCACTCTCTTGAGAACTACATCACCCTTCTAGGGTATGATGTCACCCTTTTAGGGTTATATTCTATGTATTTTTCATTTTTTTCATATTGTAGATGAAAATTAAGGGGTCGGCCCTCTTCTATTTTGTATTTGAAAAAATTGTGTGGAAAAATTGGTTTAGGGTGGCCTCATATAAATACTCCACCTTCACATTTCATTTTTCATCATCACTTCTCACCTTTGTTAGAGAGAAGTCTGAAATTTTCACTCTCTTGGGCTACCTATCTCTTCTACACCTATGCTCTATGCTTGGAGGGTGAAATCATGGATACTTTTGTTGATTTTTAGATGGAATTTTTGTACTTTGGCTTTGTCTCATGATATCTTGGTGAAGTAAGTGAATTTTTTGCAATTTTATCTTCATGCTATTAATGTTTCATGGTAATTTTACTTTTTCATGCTATACTTATTGCTTGGTGAAACCCTAAGAGAGGATCATAAGTTTTTCCTTCTGTCACAAGGTTGACTTTTTCTAAAATTTATGAAGAAATCCTTGCTACGGTTAGTGTCATAAATCACTAAAGTGCTATCACTTTAGGATTTTATCCCTAGACATTTGATGTTGACCTAGTTGAAGCATTAAGAAGGGACAAAAGGTTGCTAGAGCCCAAATTTTCTTGCAATCTAGCAAACCTTCTCTTTAAGGTTTAAACCATAAGGCCCTAATGTGGTATCACCTTAGATTATAAGCCCTACCTCTTGGTTTCTACTTGTTTAATCTTCAAGTATTATTTCATTTATCGTTATAAAGAATCCATATCCCCGAGGCATTGGTTAAATAGCTCTCTTTTTGTGAAATTGATCAACAAACACTCTCTTAACATCTCCACTACCATTGCTAACACTAACATTGAATAAATTGCTAATAAACTTGTTGTTGTTGCAAACGTTTGCTACAACCTTCTGATAACTCTTTAATTTGTTGCATACACTCATTTATTGGTGGTCTAACTCATTCAGAAATTGCATCTAACAATTAGATATTATTCTAGTGGATTTGTGCTAAGTTTTCCTAATCAATTGTTGAATTTATGATCACCAATTGTTTCTATTGTTACAACTTACTTACCATTGTTGTAATATTGTTCATTGTTGCAAATTCATAACATCCATAGAAACTTTTTATGTCTAGAAACTTTGTTGGGATTAGATATGTAAGTTTTGATATTATTATTTTTTTACTTTATTTCTTGTTTACATTTATAATGTGTTTTGGTCATCAATTCATTTACCGAAACTCGGTTGTAACACACTAGTTCACATTTCTTATTTAAAAGTTATAAAATTGTTCTTTACTTAGTTACATCAATTCTTAATTTTGAGGTCACCATCATCCTATACTCGTCTAGAGATTTTGGATGATATAATTTTTTTTCTAATTCCAAGTTCAAGACAGACAGTACCCTTGCATGTTTGTGTACTATTTTTTCGTATTTTGATGACATTGTGGATGATTTGTCTTCCAAATCTACATGTCGTAACAAGAATATTGTTTAGTCAGCATGGATGTCACATGATGTGCCATGTAACATATGTTGTGTGGAATACTACTTGACGCATGAGTTGGCAGCATCTATTTGGTATCTGAATTTGGCTTCTCACAATATGCATTTTATGTAAGTTCCTCTGGATGCATTTGATCCATATCCAGATACATTAATTTGATTTTTTCCTTTTATTTTTGTTTTTATTTATTTTATTATTTTATTTTTATTTATTACTTTTATTATTTTTAATTTCATTTATTTGGTCCTTATGGATATTCTGATTCTCGATTTTATTTTTTGTTAATTTATTTTAAATTTAATTGTTATTTTTATTTTTATTTAATTGTTATTTTAATTGTTATTTAATTTTATTTGTATTTTTATGGAAATGTTATATCGATATGTATGGTTTGATATGTATGGTGTTTGGCGAGAGTTCATCATTTGTTTTGATTTTATTTATTCATCAAGTACTCAAATTTCCATTCTTTCCTCTACCACACAAAAAATTAATTGGTCGACATTTATAATATAAACCCATAGAATTACTTCCCCCCAATGCATGTGGGATAATGAATTAAACTCATAGATCAACAACGAGAATTAATCCAAGGATGAAATCAACATCTAATGAGCTCCCTTATCTAGGGGTCATATCTGGAGTTTTAGATCGCTAAATTGAGTAAGAAATAACTTGTTTGAAAGTTGGGAGTGAGGAACATATTGGAAGATTTTTTTTTGTTAAATTGATAGCGGAAATGCCTGAAAATTTTGAAATAAATCGGTGCACAATTTGGCCTTTATTTTTCATGTTTTTGATAAAGTTTATTAATTTTGTTTTTTGTTTTTTTTATAGGTATTTAAGTTGCAATAATATGGAAAGGCAAGCTAAGAGAGCTTATTTATTCATCATTCATCATTTGTTTTGATTTTATTTATTCATCAACTACTCAAATTTCCATTCTTTCCTCTACCACACAAAAAATTAATTGGTCAACATTTATAATATAAACCCATAGAATTACTTCCCCCCAATGCATGTGGGATAATGAATTAAACTCATAGATCAACGACGAGAATTAATCCAAGGATGAAATCAACATCTAATGAGCTCCCTTATATAGGGGTCATATCTGGAGTTTTAGATGGCTAAATTGAGCAAGAAATATCTTGTTTGAAAGTTTGGAGTGAGGAACATATTGGAAGAATTTTTTTTGTTAAATTGATAGTGGAAATGCCTGAAAATTTTGAAATAAATCGGTGCACGATTTGGCCTTTATTTTTCATGTTTTTGATAAAGTCTATTAATTTTATTTATTATTAATTTTCTTTTTTGTTTTTTTATAGGTATTTAAGTTGCAATAATATGGAAAGGCAAGCTAAGCGAACATAGTGAGAGAATAAAGTACAAATATGAAGAGGAAAATCAACTTGAAAACTAATAATGAAGCCTACAAGCGAAGTTATTTGGATAAAAAAATCCAAACTAGTTGTGAAACAATAACCCCTAAATCCAAAAGGGAAAACAATGTGACAATTTTATTTCTTGGAAAATATTGTCTATATTTTAAAATGATTATTTTCCAATGATTTTAGAAATAATATCAAAATATGCGTTGGAGAATAATAGTTATTGTAACAGAAGATGGAAAGAACAAAATGTAATATACCGAGACAAATAGTTTGAAAGAAGGATCTGTGGAAGAAATGAGGGGCTAGATTTTATTTCTAGGAGGCTTGGACTTATGAGATTCTACTTGTGTATTTGTATCAGACTGAAAGGAAGGAGAAGTCTAAAATCTTTTTTATTTTTCTTGCATATTTTTATCAAGAGAAAGAGAAGGGTTTTCTCTCGTGTGAAGAGTTCATGCTATCAAGAATTCTTACAAGTATGAATTCTTGCCAGAGGATCAATAGCTTTGTATTGAAACTGTATATTTTTATCATCTTTGATAATAAAGTGAATACCTAGTTATTTTGGGAGAAATATGCTCAAGTGGATGTAAGGTTGTATTTCTCCTCATTAGTGTGAATTATACAAATTTATGATTCATGTTTCTCATGTGAAACTATTTTTTCAATTGAGTTAAATTCTTCAATTTGATCATATATTAGATACAAGAGTACATTTATTGTAATTTTCCAAATAACTATTTATTCAAAAAATAACTATATATATATATATATATGTGTGATTAATATATTGTTGAATGAGTGAATTATTTCCTTATATTCAATAACAAAATATTTACTCTTGTGTATGATTTCAATATATCCACTCCTAGTTGTTGGTTTTTCATAAGAGATGATATTGTATATGAATATATTATTACAATGATGAGTGTTCCATATATATAGAACATATGGTGGCCATCCATGAAAGGATGTGTCCCTTGGATAATAAATAACTACATATTTATTATATATATATTTATACTTTGTATTGTATATATGTGTGTATGTGTGTGTGTGTGGAATAATGTATTCCTGATGTCTGTTCAAACATAAACATTGCCTCTCAATGAGGGAGACATTATTCATCATGCCAAAGCTTGTTTATGAAGTATACAAAATTTAAACACTCCCTCTTAACTAGGGAGGTATTCTTTGTTGCCACACGAGCTCATCGGATATCCATAGTACCATATGACTTCACAGCCAATGGATCCAAGGCCTATGGGAACCTCTCAAATATCTTCAACATGTCACCATGACATTCACTATATCGCAATCCTTTTGTACCTCGTAATGTGCACCCATGTGAATTCACAGCCAATCCATCCAAGGCCCATGGGTAGCTCTCAAATAGCCACAACATGTCCCCAGGACATCCACTACCCCACAATGCATATGTAGCTCATCATGTGCACCCCTGTGAATTCACATCCATTGCATCCAAGGCCCGTGGGTAGCTCTCAAATAGAAACAACATGTCCCCAGGACATCCACTACCCCACAATGCATATGTACCTCATCACTCCCTCTGAAGCGGGACCGCGCCAAGCTATTTCTTTTGTTTTCTCAGGCCCTCCAGTGAGGGAGTTAAGCTCAGTATCGCTCTGATACCATGTTAGTTTTTCATAAGACATTATATTTTATATGAATATATTATTACAATGATGACAT
>ML785391.1:114156-143462 GCA_009831015.1 Picea engelmannii
ACTACAACCATACAAACAGATGTCCCTCAAGCAAGCCAAGAAGGATAATAAATTATCACCAAAGTACTATGGCCCTTATAAGGTGTTGCAAAAGATTGGTACTATGACATACAAATTGGAGCTGTCTGCATCTTCATGAGTACACCCCGTTTTCCATGTTTCATGCTTAAAGAAGGTTATAGGTGACAAGATCCCAGTTCAAACTGTATTTCCAGAACTTGACGAGGAAGAAAAAATCATATTGGAGCCTGAAGCCATCACTGACACAAGAATTCACCAGCTGAGGAATAGATCCATTTCAGAGTATCTCATTAAATGGAGGAAACTACCGGCTGAAGATTCAACTTGGGAAGATGAGTCTTTTATACAAAAGCATCCAAAGTTACTCAAGCGTCGCGGACAACACTTGTCTCAAGGGGAGGGGAATGTTAAGCCCTAATATTGGCTCATTACCCCTTAATTATGGCATATTATATTAGTAATGTTATTTTATTTATGTCGGCTTTATGCTATTAGTTGTAATTATACCTCCTAGTCTCCTATATATACCAAGGAGACATTTTCATTTTGAATCATCTTGTACTTGAACATTTAAGTGGGATAAAAGGAGGTTGCCCCCTCGAAGAGGCTTATTATCTGAAATTATCTCTTTTTCAGGGTGTTGAGTACTTTTTTTGAGGTTTTTCTATGCTATATTGATATTTGGTTCTTAACAATATAAATGGGTTCAAGAAATGTAATGGAGTGTGAAGAAGAAATAGTGTATTGAGTGTGTATCTCATTAGGAGGTTTCCCCATCAAAGAGGCAGGTGAATAGGATACGATCCCTTCCATAATAGGATCCATTATATGGTGTTTCCCTACCCTAAGTGTTTGATAATAATAAGTGTGTTTTTTTTCTATATTTTTCTCTGGGTCTATTGTGGTATTTGTATATTCAGATCTGTGGTACTTAACAATGTTGAAATTGGAAATTCCTTATCCAATCAAATATGGAATAACTATTGAGAAACCAATAATTTATTTCATTTAATCATGGTTCCAAATCATTGTTGTTGAAGCAATGCAATCATATTCTCAGCACACCTCGTTGATGTTTTCTCCAGTACACATTGAGAGTGCCCCCAAATCATTAGTACAAGCCTTAATATGTTCCATAGTTCTGGAGCTCATTCCATAGATCAGTTGGATGCGGGAATGGATCCATTGGAAATTTACCTATACCTGAAGTGTCCCTTCCCTTCAAGCAAGGTAGGGTAGACTGATGTTGTTTGTACATAGCTTGTTTCTTTTGTTCATGTTTTGTGTAATAGAGCAGTTGATAAATGGAGAAGATATTTAAAAATAAGTCCATGAAGGAAGAATAAAAAGAATCCATTTCGAACATGAATCCATTTTCAAATGGAGAAATAATCTAGTATTAAGATTCTAGTGTTCTCAACAACCCATGGGAGGTCATTGTCCCGCAGTTGAAGCCATTTTTTTATCAATGTTTGGTCACCTATATTTTTGTTCTCCTGGAATAATAAAAAAATTATATTAGAAGAGGAAAAATTTTGAACGATTATAAGCTCATTGTATATTCCTTAGTCTCATCTTCATCATGCATTTCATGGATTCAAAATCTAAGTTCGTATGCTCAATATATCCAGGTTCTCATCTAACCATAAAAAAACGCTTCTTCAATATGCAAGAAAGCTATTTTTTCTTGAAATTAAGAATTCTTGGAACCATGATCATTCTCATGGAACCATGTTGTGTCTTGTAACCATGTTCATCTCTTGGAACCATTATGGAACCATTAATTTCTTGGATTATCTCTTGGTACACATCATTCCATACTTAGTTTATTTCTATTACTCTTCCCCTCTTTCCACACTTCAAAAATTTTCTAGTAACCATGTTCATCTCTTGGAACCATTATGGAACCATTAATTTCTTGGATTATCTCTTAGTACACATCATTCCATACTTATTTTATTTCTATTACTCTTCCCCTCTTTCCACACTTTGAAAATTTTCTATTTCTCTACTCTTATTTCTCTCTTATACACTAAGAAAATTTCTCCTCTTTCATTTCCAACACTTTATTCATCACTTCCATGGTTTCATGGATTCCCTCACCTCCTTCACTCCCTAATCAAACCTACCATACTCATATCATGCCCCCTCACTCCATACTTAATTTATTATCGTTTTATTTTTATCGATTGAACTCGCCTTACCTCCTTACCTCCCTCACCTTCCCCAACGTGCGAACCCGACAACCCTCCACACCGGCCATACTCCTCACATCAAAAAAACCAACTCTCAATACCTTCTTATCTCCCCACCTTATGTTAAGTAACAGATATTTGAATACACAAATACCTCAATAGATCCAGAGAGAAATATAGAAAAAACCACATTTTATTATTATCAAACCCTTAAGGTAGGGAAATACCATACAATGGATCCTATTATGAAAGGGATCCATATTACAATATTTATTATTGACACCATACATGCTCCAAATACAATATTTCTTCTTCACACCCCATTACATTGCTTGAACCCATTTATATAGTGCTACCAATGTCCTAAGAACATTCTAGAGCGGGAACCTTCTAGTAAGTCATCTTACATTTATTATGTTTAGATTAATATATTGGGCCTTATTTAATAATATAGTGGACCTACTCCACCTTACATTGAATGACCTCCACTATTATCACTATGGACCCTTTGTGCCCCCCGCCCCCNACCTCTCTATCTACACTACATTTCACCCCCCTTATGAAAGAATTATTCTCAACACTTGTTATGAGGGTGTACAACCATATACCAGGGTCCCATGTATAAGTGTAGACCACAATGCTAAAGTAGATTGGAGAACCGGGGTCCCATGTAGAAATGTGAGCCACCATGATGAAGTAGTCCCACTTCCACTATAAACCTAGGTTTTGTGTCCAAGTGCTCATGTGAACTCCACACCGAAGATATTGGATATCAATAGCAACTTAAAAATGATGCTCCAAAGATCAAAATTGGTCATGTGGATCCAAATATGCAAGTCTATCCACATAGTTCGAAAGGGTTGAAGCTGAATCTAGAAAGAACAATACCAATGTAGAATATGCGGGCTAGACATTGGTATTCATAATTGGCTCTTAGTTTTTCACATTGATGTTCTCTATAGAAGGTGGAGTAGATTCATCAAATAAAATATGCAAGTGGTTGTCATCACAGAAATGACAATTATCCATATACAAATCATCATATTAATCCTTGTAAGCATACCAAGCATACATTTATTGATTATATTATGTCGTGATATAAATGTCGATGATCTCCATGTTATATATCTCCAGCGTTGCAAGATAAGAGTACCAAGAATCACAATCACTCTAGAGAGGATACTGAGAAAGTTCTTCTTGATCATATTCTACCAAAATGCTAGGATAAATATGAAGGTGTTCCTTTATTATATATGTTATCACATGAAGTGGTCCAGGGTCACGGGTGACAGCCATGAACACATGCAATAGGCAGGTGCATTTTGCAGTAGTGGAGATCCCTTGCATGGTTCAATTTAGTGCCATCTCTGAGCAGCGTTAGAAGGATTCCATAGTTGGCAGGTGGATAAATTTTAGTGGGGGTGATAAAATAGCAGGAGCGACTAGATCGCATATCATAACCAGATCAATGACCACCAGTCATTTCGGCACCGCAAGCTGCATGGGTTTTAAAATCCAAAAGCGGGCCAAAATTCAAACCAAGGTACTGTGGGGAAGATGAGGGGAGGAAGATGGTGCATTTCAGGCCCAAAAGTGGTGTGGATCAAAAATGATTTTGATGGCCCCAAAATCATGTGCTCATTTAGTGTCATATCCAAGGACAACACATGACCACCCCCTAGTCATCAATCTGCGTCCCTATCCCAAGGAGGATTCAGCTAATGAACAAATGACTGACTTTTGCGGCCCGAATTCACATTCTTATTCAACACCCAATCTGTGAACAACATGTGGCAGCATTATAGGCGTCAAATCCTCATCTCAATCTCAATAAAAGAGAATCTAATAAAACTAGTGAGTGGTGGTTGAAACCTTGACTCACCCCATAAATAGAAATCATGGAGGTTCTAGCTGTAGATACATGACTGCCAACCTGAGGTACCACAGAGGGAAGTTTCTCTAGCAGACCCATGCTGATCCCAATTTCCTTCTGACAGAAGAAATGCCCATGTGAAGAACCCTATGATAGGAGGGATATCTAGGATTCCTAGTTGTTGACCACCATTCTGAGTATAAAATCAAGAGATAAAAATGAAACAAAGGGGGGGGAGTTCAGAGGCGGGAGATCCGAGAGAGATTTAGAAATAGGGCATTGCATTTTTAGTTTTTGGGTATGAGGGGCATGGATTGTAAAATATTATGTTATTGAATATTCCTTTGAGTTGTTTTATCATGCTGTCTTCTTAGTTTAAATGTTGTTATGCTTTTCTTGTCTGGATATAACATCTTTAATCTATGGATTCCTGAGGCGATAGAGGATCTGTTGTCATCTTTCCCATATTTCATCGTTTATCACTCAGACACTTGTTTTTTTTCTTCTTGTCTAGATGTAGCATCTTTGATCTCTGGATTCCTGAGTTGGTAGACGATCTACTATCATCTTTCCCATCTTTCATCATTTATCACTTAAACACAGGTTGTTTTTCTTCTTGTCTGGATGTAACATCTTTGACCTATGGATTCCTGAGGCGGTAGAGCATCTATTGTCATCCTTCCCATGTTTCATCGTTTATCATTCAGACACATTATGTTCCATTTCTCCTCATCACCACATAAATCCTTTGTCCGATAGGAAGTTCAAATGGCTTCATTAAGCACAATACTTATGACTCCATAGCCCAATGGTCCAGGACTGATCTGCAGCGACCTCTATTATCTTTTCCTTTCTTTCCAGTCTTGTCCTGACTCCTGACGTTAAACCCACTTGATACAAATTTAATGTTATTGGGCTTACCCCCATTTGCAGTCTGGGGGTGACTCTTGGAGCGATAACAATATCATTGAGAGCTTTTAGGCGCATTGAAAATTTTGCAGAGGCTTGACTCCATCACATATCCATTGGAGAAAAATCATATAATATACCAAAATAAATATCTAAAAATCCTCTATCCAATGGCACTAATATAGTATCAATCTGTGCACACTGTCAAAAGTAATGAGCTATGCAATCCCATCATCATCACAAAGACCCTAAAACAATGGTTGATTTTAAATCAACTCTATCTGCACTTTCAGAGCTTCAATTCAGATGATTTGTTTTTTTGAAATTGAGTGAAATTGTGAGAGGGACTCAGATATGTAATTTGTTTGGGAAAAAATTTCCCCAGATGCTACAGAGATCAATAAAATTTCACGGTCATCCACGAAAAAACCTTGAAAATAGAATATTTTTAAAATGTCTATAATTTTACTTCCCAGACTCCATTTTGGACTATTTATTTTTTGAAATTGGTTGGTTTTATGGGAGGAAATCAGATATATAACCAATTTCTTCAAATTATATACAACAATATACAAGATTTTTCCAGAATGTCATGACCCTATTTTGTCTTTTGGAAAAATTATGCAAAAATAGAAAAACAATTGCCCCTTATTGTGGCCAAGGATAGTGCTCTGGTACCAATTGTATACATTCATTTTTCTCCTTATCACTGACCACATCCAATATTTTTTATTCACTGACTATTTTTTTAAATCATTCCTCCTTTATGCAATGGAAATATTTTTCATCATTGTTCTTAAGATTCATTTCTTCCACCAACTCCTCTTGCTTTCGACACTCTTTTGATTTTTCATCTGTTGCAAGGCTTAAATATTATTGTACATTTAGTGGAGGATCCTTGGCTTAATTTTCAATATTGCTACTCTAAATATATTCCTATGGAGTATGTGAAGAAATTAAATATTCCTTGTCTTGTGTCCATATGAAAGAGGGTGGGTGGGAAGATTATTTAGCAAATAAAGTTTCTAACAAGTCCCAACAAGTAATGGTCCCAGTAAGCAATGAATGGAACCATTCAAGAGAATTCCCAAGTAAAGTTTGTAAAAATAATCGGCATGTAACATTATCTTTAGTAATATTTAAAACTTCACATTTACATTTGAATCTAAGAAAATGTTTCTATGCATCCTCTGAAGTATTCCCAAAGAATGTAGAAAAGTTTTCTGTATGAATATTGGGCATCTAAAAATCTACTTTTGGCATATTTAAAGGGCCTCTATGTAGCCTCCTCCTTCTTTGGGAACTTGTTCCTTTTGGTAAGTCTTGTAAATCCATTCATGAGCTTGGAAGTGAAAGAAAAGGGACATAACAACATGAATGAAATTATTCATAGGAGTCATAATATATATCTTCTTGATATTTTTGAATCTTTCTAATGAAATTTCCAGGGATTTTAAAAGTTTTTTTAATGGAATCTCTAGGGATTTCATCCTCCTAAATCATTTTTTCTTCTTGTCTCTCTTTGAGGTCATTCAAAAATCATTGGATAATGTTTTTATAAACCCTGTGCATATAGAAAAAATATAATTCTTATTGAATCTTCTTTTTGTAACTTTGAATCATGGAGACTTTGGTCCTTCAATCAGATCTGAAACAAAGCCTCGGATATCTCGAAAATAAATGGGTCCCTAATATGGTCACAAATAATGTTGATGTTTGAATTGGTTAAGATAGAAACAACAACCTCAGAAGGATATGAATCCCCTTGCATTTTTATAGAGGTGGTCATCCTCTTTGGGCGAAATATATGTCTTGAATTAGGAGGAATGCTAAACAACAAACCCTAGATATTTATTGGTTTAATTTATTCATGGAATGGTTCTTTAATAACTTGATCTGATCTTTATGTGGAACAGATTACTTCTCAATAATTAAAATATTGAAGGAAGGATTCAATATCAGAATGTATTTATGCTCAAAATCATATATACAACCTTCTAAATCAGATACAAATATAGGATAAATCCATGTCTTCTCACAAAAAAGGAAGAGAATAATTTTGATCATCTCAAATAAATTCAAAATAGTTTTTCATTTAATACTGAAAATAATATGATGGGAATATTTTAAAATCTCAACCTCAGAGATCCCAACATCTAAGAAATCGTTAAAGTAAAACCTCGAAACAGTTCTCTGTGGAGTTTTATTCACGTAATATATTCAACAATACACAAAATATATTTGGAAGTCACATAAATGTCTATAAAAACTCCATGATCATATAAAAAAATATTCTTTGAAGAATACAAGAAAGAAGATTAGAGACTAAATCCCATGCTTGGTTCATAAATACAAACATAAATCCTTGAGAAACTAGTGTAGAAGAAGAAGAAGAAGGAACAAGAAGATTGACACCTATATTCATTAATTAGAATCTTGGATGAATACTAATGGATGAATCCTTATGTTAAGATGTTCTTCCCTTTTGATGCAACCCTTTCCGTCTCTCTCTTTGATGAAGCCCTTTCTTTCCTTTTAAAAACCAATTCTTCTAACTTCTTGAGTAGTTAGGGATTTCTCTTTCTTGGAATAAATGTTTTAATTAATGCTTAAGTAAATTATCATTAATTAATTTTCATTATTTACATTCATATATTGAAGTGGGCCCTTTTTCATTTTTTAATAAACTTTTATCTTGAAAATAATTAATTAATTTCCCTTTTAAAGAGAGGATTGTGTTTTAATTTTCTGGATTTGATATTAAAATTTTCAGCCATGGAAATAATTTCATATGTGATATTCATCATCTTATATTTTCAATGATTCATCATGGATTCCATTTCAATTCATGGATATCAATATATGATCTTGTGAAGTCGAGGTGCCAAACATATTTATCAACACATCATAAAAATAATACTGACTATTCTTTCAATTTCTAAGAAAATTACAACCAATTTTATCCCTTGAAACCTATTTCATCATCTTTCTCGTCGAAATACCTTTCCAACGAGGTAAATTTTCCATATTTATGACTCTCGTATATTGATTTATGGCCTTCAGAACAACAAGAACCAGTAGTCGTCAATTAGTTTCATGGGGCAATATGGACCCTTGATTTTAAATTTGTCCTCCTCATTAAAATTTTGACCTATTTTTGTTGAAAATACTTATCCCACATGCATGGAAGTCTTTGAGACTTGATGATATATAATAAAATGTTGATTATGATGTAAATATGCAACATGAGAAGGATATAAATATTAATATATTCGACACCTTTAGAGGATTAATAAAATAATAAAATATTTTAATTACCCAGTCATCCTCCACCTATGCCCAGTCACTTCCCAGTGGTGATGAGTCATCTATGAGTCAGTGATGAGTCATCTTCCATGTGTCATTATGTGATTGGTCACTATGACCTGCCACATGTCACACTCCCATTCAACACCACATGTCATCACCCAATTGGTTGTAGAGTTGTCATGTGTCACCAATGCTTAACTTCCATGTGTCATGAGTAGTTGGATTCCATGTGTCTGCCATGTTTCATGTAATAATTGGTTTCCATGTGGAGTGCTCTCATTGGTTATTTTTTTTAATTAATGAACATAGGGTAAATAGTTAAGGCGATAAGTGGATGATAAGTGAGGTTAAGGTGGAGAGATAAGGATTTAGAGAGAAGAGGGTTGTTGGGTGTGAGGAGTATGGTGGTTGTGGAGGGTTTTTGAGTTCGCAGGTTGGGGAAGGTGAGGGATTTCAAGGGGTAAGGTGAGTTCGACCGATAAAAAAAAAGTATGGAGTGAGGTGGGGGAATATGAGTATCGAGGGTTGTGTTGGTGGGTTGGGGAGTGAAGGAGGTGAGGGAGGTGAGGGAGTCTGTGAACAAATGGAAGTGATGAAGAAATAATGGAGAGATAAGGTGAGGGAGGGATTTAAAAAAAATAAAACTAAGTGTTTGAAAAATGAGTAAAAGTAAGTGTTTGAAACAAGAGAGGAAAGGGAGGAGTGAAATAAAACTAAGTGTTGGAAACGAAAGAGGATAAATTTTCTAAGTGTATAAGAGAGAAATAAGAGTAGAGAAATAGAAAGTTTTATAAGTGTGGAAAGAGGGGAAGAGTAATATAAATTAACTAAGTGAGGAATGATGTGTACCAAGACATAATCCAACAAATGAATGGTTCCATAATGGTTCCAAGAGATGAACATGGCTCCAAGACACGACGTGGTTCCATGAGAATGATCGTGGTTCCAAGAATTCTTAATTTCAAGAAACATTATCTTTGTTACATATTGAAGAAGCACATTTTCCATTTAGATGAGAACCTAGGTATCTTGAGCATACCAAATCAGATTTTGAATCCATGAAATGTGTGTTGAAGCTGAGACTGGGGGAAACACAATGAACTTATAATCGTTCAAAAATTTTCTTCTTCTGATATCAATTTGTTTATTATTCTAGGAGCGAAATAATATAGGTGACCAAATTTTGATCAACACATTTTTACCAATAAACCAATGTGTTAATATTCATGGCCACATCTACATAATTATTCCTTTCATTGACTCCAAAATACCACATATCGATGTCATGTATTCCGCCATGGTTAGTTGGAAGGTCTAGAAAATGCCTCAACATTTCATCCAAATTCTTCCCCATTTACTTGTTTGACCATTTGGATACCTTCCTATTTGACCCATACACAACACTAGGAATATAATCTTTTAGTGCTCTTCATTGTTGGCAAAGAGGTTGTAGTTCAAATATTGGTTATACAATGGAATACCATTTAACACTTGTATGGAACTATATCCCTTCCATATCCAATGACACCATGACCTCACACATGGCTATGTATATTAGCATCCTTTTCTATAATAGGAGTATACCATATAACTACCTTGCTTCTGGTATCATAAAAAATATAGCATACATACGATTAAATTTCACATGATTTCATTGAAACATTAAATAAAATTTATAAGCATTCAAGGCCCTCTGCCTTTACCACATCTAGTGAATTTTCATGGTCATAATACACAACAATTCAAATACTAAATTCTAACTGAGGTAATTCTTACCTCAATTCACCTCAACATTATGTATCGTAAGCAACCAAATCCATACCTTCATGCTTTTTATAAATTACTTGATACTACCTGATCAGTTGGCATTTCATAGAATCTCATAAGCTATCTTCACCAACCTCTTCATCAATATTTTACCATCCTCATTTGCCTTCATATTAATGGTTTCCATCTACAATAGCGTCATCGCCACTTTCAACCATGCTATAACCATTTTTCTTGGATACCTAATCCATCATTAGGAATTTTCAATATAATAACCACTTTATTTCATATGTATAACATCAAACTACCCTTATTTGGTAAGCATGCCACATGCATATCTAGGAATTATCACTTGTACTAATTCATGTCTACATGCACCAAACATTTATTCTTGACATGCCTGCATTCTATCTTTCCTATATGCATTTTTTATCACCTCTATTATGATTTCCAACACATATTTATTCCATATCTATTTATTTATTTGTGTTGTATATGGTTTTCCTTGAGTTCTTATTTCTTCCCTATGCCTTATCACTCTTCTCATATGTGCACTATTTTTCTCATATCTGAACATTTTCTAGCCAATCCCAACATGGCCCTCTTCCAATTCCAGCCTATATGTCCTATTGCTAGTTTCTTTCACTTAGGAAATCATTTCCCAATTTTATTCTACTAGAACATTCTATCATGTTGGAATGATGTAATTTATATCATCCCATCTTCTTAATGTTGCAGTATCCTTCAACTAGCTTAAATATTCTCCTTATGGCATCATTTTCCATTACCTCTAGCTATCCATTGTCTTTTCTCAACTTATGGATACTTTTTTTTCCAATGAAATCCTCATGGAAACCAATTTGAGTATTTCCTCATGATTCAAGGATGGTAAATGGGTTAAATTGTCGAACCTATTAATGGATCCTAACCCCAAGGGGATTAAGAGAGTCGAACCTATTTCCTCCCCAATTCAGAGATATCACATCTTTCCCGTGACTACCTGATATAACCCTCAAG
Source organism: Picea engelmannii (assembly GCA_009831015.1). Classification (NCBI taxonomy): domain Eukaryota; kingdom Viridiplantae; phylum Streptophyta; class Pinopsida; order Pinales; family Pinaceae; genus Picea; species Picea engelmannii. Next base: position 125,248 of record ML785391.1, read on the forward strand.
GATCTCAATTTATGAATACTTATTCTCACTTCATTGAGTATTTCCCTGTGAATCCTTATTCTATCCACTCAAGAATAATTTATTCCCAATGGAATGTTGCATTCCTCCACTAGCAGTTTTAAAGTGAATGGCCTTCCATATACCATCTTCAAAATTATTTTCACTTATGCCATGCTTCTACTATGCACTCTGGTAGTAAAGTGGATTTCTTTCTCTTAATACTTTAAGAAATATTTGCAAGTTCAATTTTTTTGAGGCAATTCTATGCTTGGACTTAGGGATGACTTACCCATCCCATGAGTTACACATCATATCATGAGACATTTTATTTATTTTGCAGCAATCTTTTCTACCATCATTACATTTCTATCTTCAAGTTTAAGAAGCCTTATTGTGCCTAATAATGTCATTCTTCACCTATTGGCTTCATGTTTTACGGGATGATACTTATCAATTCATCTTTGAAAATAATTCAAACTCTATAGCATGTGAATATTAATTTGGATCTATTATTACTAATCCCTTATCAACTTTTCATTACCTACTACATAGCTCTGCACTTCCCTCTACAAGCTCTTCATGGTCTCAACCATCTCCACAAGCTCCATCCTGATTTCATTTCCATTGGACCCTGGAATTATATTATTTAATAGAACCACACAATATTCATCCATGGAATATAATCCTTTTTTTAATAATCCATTGACATAACTCTCTCTTCTTTCAATGTTCTTCTCATCAATAATACCCTATTATTAAAATTGAACCCATTTTCATTGCCAAGTTGTTGCACTTCCAAAGGTGCCTCATTATCATTATATAGGAACCATGATCACGATTGTATGCAGTCTTCCTTGCCCAATATTCACATCTGGCATGAACCTCTATAATCTAGAAATTATTTTCCAAAATTGATTTTTTTTTTAATCTTTTATATTGATCAATTGCATGGCTCACAAGCGAAGCGAAGGTAAATGCACATTTTTTTTTTAAAACAAGAAGACAACAATTGTTATGACTACAAGCAAAGATAAACACGCATTTTTTTTTTTTAACAGGAAGACAACAATGATTACAGCTAAACAACACATCTGGCAGCGAGCCCCATGCCCACAGAACATGCGACAGACAATTACAAATCCACGACTAGCACAAGAGAAACTAGGAGAAACATGTGTAAATCAATAGATAGAAACAACCACCCACCCGACACAAACATGATAATGCCTACAAGCTAAAGGACAACATCCATCGTCCCAACACAATGACCTCGATGGCCAGTAACTGCAAACCTCTACGGTGCGTAAACCAAAACACGTTAAGGTGTTGCAACCAAGTGCCAACATCAATTACAATGAACAACAACACTCACATAGAAGGCACAGACTCCGACCAATTTATCATTCACCTCTATCCAATAGGGAGCACCATGATCCCCTCGTTAGGATTCATGATGTCCCCAGGTGATAGTTGCAGAGATATCCCTGGTGCTACCTAACCTATCCATACCAAGGACTCCAGATGAATCCAACTCGCAAGGACCCAAGTTACTAACAAGAGGACTATACCCACATCCCAAGAAACAGATCGACAAGACGCATGATAACACTCAATTTAAAAAAAATGCACGAAGGACTGGAGGATTTTTGTTTCCTACAAGGCAACCTGCAATGTACCGACAAGACCAATCACCCCTTCCATCTCGACCTAAGGCACAAGGCACATAACTGCCAAATAGCTAAAGGCTATTAATGGTTTTAGTTGATACATCTACTAAACTCTCGTCCATTAAGCTTGCGCAAGATAAAGACTAGAACACCAATAAAACATTAAGTCTAACACCTCCTGTTATCTGTTAAGCAAGATGTCTAAGGGGTGAAACTTTATCATTTTACTATTATCATCAAGTTATCATACATGTGGACTAAAATAGGCATTTAACCGAATCAATACACTTGTAAGCAATTACACGTTGTCCATTAAAAATGGGTGAACTACTTAACATTTGTTTTAAGGTGATCTACATTGCATATAAAATCGACATAGATGTCTAAATTAACCAGCCTATATTTTAAACAGTTTAAGGTTTAACAAGCCTAAAATAGTCAATCAATAATATGGTGTAAAAGCATATTTGTCGATATTGTGTAATAGTGTTACAATTAGCAATAATTAAAATGTTATAGTAAGTAATCTAAATGTTACCGACTATATTACACAAGCCTATATTTTAGTAATGTTAACAATATTTAAATCACTTTTCATGATAATAACTCGCTATCCACTAAACAAATTAACAACATAATGAATGACTAGGAAAATCTCTATAATGCTCTATCTAATTAAATAGATAGTCATGATTATAGCTGTGTGCAAGTAGTTGTCATGTCGTTCCCTGATTAGCAATATAAATGAACAACATAAAAATAACTATATCTTTGTCTCATGAGAGTTAGCAAAATAATCGTTGGCATGCAATCCACTGTCATAATGATTTATAAAAGCGCAGGTAATCATGCAGACAAAAACGCCATCCCAATAGAAAATCGTAGGCTATGTAAACACATCATAAGGATATATAAAAACATAGTAATTCACCATATTAGATAATATATATGTTAAGGCATAATTCACGCCAACCACGGATTAAAAAAAACACAGATAATAGTAATAATAAAGCAGATAAAATCACAGATATAAGGAATTACAGTAGATAAAAATGCCATCCCCAGGAAAAATGCCATCCACAGGAATCAGAATGATATAAAGAAAATCGTAGTCACTAAATTAATAGCCATCAATAAATCAGAAATTCACAGACAAAGATATTGCCATCGTAATTTCTCTATCAAATCCTGATCAATTAGAATATCGCTGGAAATTCGAAATGAAAGATTTGGCTAGGTAAAAAGAAGGTCGTGAAGATAACCCTTTTAAAACAAATTTAAACTCCCCAGGATTTGATGGACACCGACAATATCCATGGATGATTTTAAGGACATAAATTTATTTTAAAATGTAGAAACCTTGGCGAATCTTACTAATCCGTCATATGACAACTATAAATGCTTGGCAATATTTTTGTAAAAATATTCAAATTTCTAAAGGATTTTATATAGTTTGTATAAATGTTTGACGATTTTTAAGGTAAAATAATTTTATCCTATAGAATTTGGGCGAATAAGTTTTAGAATAGTGAATCTTTTTTGGGGGAAAACCATGGAAAATTAACCCATGAGTGAAATTTAGCCCCTAAAATCACCCATGACAATATCACCTTTAGGCCCTGAGCATAGAATACATTTCAGAACGCAGGGTAAAAAAAAAAATTTCTATAACAATCACAGTATCGAATAGCTGGAAAAGGTTCATGAATCGTTCGGTTTTACATCTCTTTTCTCTGAGTAAAATTGCCTTCACAATAGCATATAATGTAGAGAATAAATTCCTACCAAATGTATGAATATGCTAGGAAAAATTGCCCTTAAAACAAATTAATATGCATAGGAAAATTGTTGGTCAGATGGGTCAGAATGCAACGTGAATTCACCTTAAGACATAATGAAATTGTAGAGAAAATTTGTAAGTTGATGTATTAATTTGCAGAGCGAAATTCGCCAGTGGTGAGGAATAAAATTTCGGAGTAAAGAGATAAATTAATTTTTTCCATCAAGACATAGGTAAAACGTAGAGGAGGAACATAGTAGTAAGAGTAATAGCATTCGACGATCGCATAGTAATAAAAGATTAAAACACAGTCCAAATAATAAGAAACAAGGTCATTAAAATCGCAGAGATTGAGGATCAACAAAACACAGAGGTGTCCAACGCAAGAAGGTGCAAGACAATCAATCAACCTAGATCAATTAGTAGTGGTAGACGACTGGGCATAAACATCCTTCACTCATCATCCACGCACGGAAAAACAGGGCATTAGAATCTATAGTTCGTTTTGCTTTAAAGTGAGGATCGTCGATTCGACTCCTTTATGACTGCTCAGGCGTGGACTGACGAACTAAGGATGAGGACGAAGACCAGGCATAAGCCCTTCATAAAAATCAATTAAAACCAACCGAACATTCACAGAATCAAGGATCGAATGCCAAGGGAATCAAGTCAAGAAACAAGCTTAAGGCTATGGGGAAATTAAGTTCTCAATTAAAATGCTAAGTCAAACATTTTATTTACCCAATTAAAAGTACATAAATGAAAGCGTAAGGTATAATAATAATCTACCATGCAGAACAAAAGTAAGCGTATTGTAGCCCAAGTCGTTCGCTATGAGTCGTTGTCCCGCGGGCTCCGTGCAGCTCCCACTTGCCGACCGATGAGACTTCACCGGTTCTTCCCAACCAACGCTAGGGGTACTCTTCTTCCCCCTTAGTCTCTCAAGCCGCAAAGGGGCCACACACACTGAATGAGAGAACATCTAGCTCCCAGCTCGCCTCGCAAGGTCGAGCTACCACTCCTCACTGAGTTGGGTATCCCAACTCCCACAAGCTCTAAATGTGTTGAACCTTCATAGAATAGATCTAGCTAGAAAATACTACACACATTTGTAGAGCGAAATTGAGAAAGAAGAAGCAAGAGAGAAAGAATGGAATAATTCTCATTAACCGTTATTCCACACTCAAAGAGTGAATAATTTACAATATATATAGGATACATGAGTAACTAATGAGCCATAGTGGTGGTCTAGAGTGATCTTGACACACAATAGCAGTTATGAGAGTGAATTGCCACCTATTCTAGTCTCTCGGGAAGTTACGAGAGTGAACTGCCACCTAGCCGAGTTAACTAGTCAACTAGTCTTTAGTTAACTGACTAAAAAAAGAGTGGTGAGTTGGTGATGATCCCAATGTTGCATGGTAAGAAAACCAATGCAACAGCTAAACTCAACTCAACTAGTAAAACTGAAGTGTCAACTGAAAGATAATATTCTCCCCTAAAATATAGGAGACTGGATAATGACTAATTATGACTAATAAACAAGGAATAACCTTAGGAAAAATAAATCCTAGGTGTGTGTGAAGTAACTCCAACAGCCCCCCTGAACATCACTATGGTGAAAATAAAGAATGGATCCCGTCTACGAGGCCATGTTAGGTACCCAAATAAAAAGGATACACTAAACTAAACGAGGAAAGAGGGAAAACCTCATGGGAACAAAACCCCCCCTCAAATTACAATGCATAAAATAAAAAATGATAAGGAACAAAAGACAGTTTCTAAGCAACCATGTCCTTCACTCCAAGAAGATCTCACAACTGTGAAAGTTTGTGCTCTTTGAAGATTGTGTTGAAGATGTAGATGTTTGCACGGATATGATGACGTATATGCATCATTGATATTTCCACACATATCCACTTTATCTTCTTGTAATGAATAATATCCAAATAAATTTTGGATGAAATTTTGAAAACCGTACGGTCGTTTCCAGAAAAACACTAAAATTTTGTTGATTTTAAAAAGATCATAACTTCACTTTTCGGACTCCGTTTCAGACGATTTGATTTTTGAAATTGGATATTTTCCCGAGAGGAATTCAAATATCCAATTTGTTTCTACAAATTTTTCTCAGAAAATATCAGAATGGCGTCTAATGTGCGCGGATCCCTTTTTGTCTCCTGAGATGCATGCATGGTGCATGCAAAAGTGTCTGCATGTGACTCTTGAGATGCATGCCATATATCTTCCACATGAATTTCATAAAACAAATCTAAAATGGAGTAGACATCATCTTCAACTAATGGAATACAAATTTCTGCAAATACTATTGTAGAAGACTCTTCATAATAAGAAGCTTGATCTTCTGACGATTTCTCCTCTGGTTCTATCTGTTCGACCTTCTGCATGAAATATTCACAATATTCTTTATTCCCAAATAGAACCTCCAATCTGGTCCATAATTCATTTGGAGTTGATCCTTTTGATTCTTCATATACTTGATGGAAAAGTTTGGGAGAAGCAGACATGTCGATACTTCCCATGGCCATATCTTGTCTATTGAGAAAGTAATTTTTCTCATCGACATAAGCATGCTCTACTTCCATTGCCATGGTTATTTTATATAAGCCTTTTCATCTTGGTAGAAGCAAATTTTTTGGCTTCCATTCCAAATAATTGTGAAGCGTGAGAAGTATTTCCGGTGAATCATCCATCTTTTTGATGTCTTCAATCTTTTGTAACTACAAAAAATGATTTGGTGTAGCTTTTGATTAGCATTCCGTTGGATTTGATACCATTTAAATGTGTTGAACCTATATAGAATAGATCTAGCTAGAAAATACTACACATATTTGCAAAGATAAATTGAGAAAGAAGAAGCAAGAGAGAAAGAATGGAAGAATTCTCATTAACCATTATTCCACACTCAAAGAGTGAATAATTTACCATAGATATAGGACACATGAGTAACTAATGAGACATAGTGGTGGTCTAGAGTGATCTGGACACACACTAGCAGTTACCGGAGTGAACTGCCACCTAGTCTAGTCTCTCAGGAAGTTACAGGAGTGAACTGCCACCTAGTTGAGTTAACTAGTAAACTAGTCTTCAGTTAACTGATTGAACAAAGAGTAGTGAGTTGGTGATGATCCCAATGTTGCATGGTGACAAAACCAATGCAACATCTAAATTCAACTCAACTAGTAAAACTAAAGTGTCAACTGAAAGAGAATATTCTCCAAGTGGAATATTCTCCTCTAAAATATAGGAGACTGGATAATGACTAATTATGAATAATAAACAAGGAATAACCTTAGGAAAAATAAATCCTAGGTGTGTGTGTAGTAACTCCAACACAAGCTAATTCAGTCAAGTCTAAATTTCTACAGCGTAACATTACGCATAACAGAACAGATCGATCATCCTTCTTCTCCCTCCTTTATATAGAGTTTCTAAGTCATTTACTTTCCCAAAATCCCATTTAATTAACTTTTCAATAATTTAATTCATAAAAATCCTCCCCGTACATGTGTCACCCATCCCCTTCATTGCACCATAAATTAATTTTATTAATTAATTAATTACTCCTATTTCCCTCACCCACCTAAAAGAATTCCTAGAATCTCTCCTAGGTGTCCCCATATTCCCTTAAACATTTTAATGACTTACCCCATTACTAATTTACTAGTTGAGCTTAATTTAGAAAGTTCTCAAATGATAAATACCTTACTAAGTATTCTTTCTATTTTTTCCTTGTGTTTCCCCTTTCTTTTTATGTTTCCCGCTTTTTCCTAGTTTCCTATATCTTTTTAAAAAAAACCTATTTCCCTTTTCATTTAAAACTCAAATTGCCATGTGTAGAAAAATACCTTTTTCCCCTTTTCCTTTTTAATTAATAAATTTTTGATTAACATATGTAACAAAACAATTATTTCCCCTTTTCCCCCCTTTTTAAATTTTATCCCCCAAAAGATTTTTATAAATTAATTGAATTGCTTACCCCCTTCTCGTCACATGATTAATGATGATTATCATTAGTATTTATTTATTTTTATTTTTCTTTTTATCACAAGTATCACTTGGACCTAGACTTTATTTTCCTAGGTTGGGTGACATTTTATTAGGGAAATTGTTTTAAATCTTTCTCATCACATTATTCGTTCTAAGGCCATATATGTTTATTCATTTCTTATTTAACAATGCGATGTGACCTTTAGGATGCACTAGATACTCCAAGGGTGCCACTCGCCTCATTACGTGACGTGTCCTTTAGGACGTACTACATGCTCCAAGGGTGCCACTTGGCTCATTTTGTTTCCCTTGTGCGACATGCCCTTCAGGATGCACTACGTGCTACAAGGGTGCCACTCACCTCTTGACTGACTTGGTAGACATCAAAACCCTTGGATTCAATACTCTGCCAGGTGATATTGTGGGAGACTAAGGGCCTCTAAGGAATAAGGCCCCTGCCTTATTGTGCGCCCCTTAGAATCATCATGAGAAACCATTGCAGTTAGCTCTCACAGCATCGTGGGTCTTCTCGAACTAGGTAATCGTTAACCTATAGTTCAAGCCATGATGAGAGTGTTAGTAGGTTGTGGCAGGGCTGTTGTCCACACATATCCTTCAACATCTCTGCTTATCGTACATGACCCCTCTACTCCACATGTGAGTCTGGTCGGAAAGCTATCGTCAGCTTGCATCATCAATGAATCATGTCAGAAATAATATCCATAATCATATGATCTAATCATATGCACAAATGTCATATACACAACAATCAAACCCCAATTGTCCACTCCTTGACTTGGTCCAGAGTCCAAGGGGTTTCATCGATGCCTCAGCATCCTTAAGGTCCAATATCCTGCACACTAAGGAAAACCGAGCCAATATCACCTGTCTGTGTCAATACAAAAAAGCAACATGTCATCAATCCATAACGCCTCATAATCATAAGTAACTACCCAATAGTATAATAATCTGGATAACTTGCAAGCAAGTGTCCTGAAAAGATAACTTCACTCAGTGAGAGAAAGAGCAGGATGTTACACACACCCCCTCTTGGTCTAAACTTCGTCCTGAAGTTTCACAGTATAAAATTTCTGAAATAATGTGTATCATAGCATCATAAGTCTATCTATCAAACAAAACTGTAAATTGTTGGCGCATATCATATGCATCCTCTCAGGTCCCCGAGTGCGGACTATAGTTGTCCCACTGGACCTTGACCTGATATACTGTTCCACACCGTATTTGTCGAGTGCGATGATCTAGGTTGTGGATTGGCTCAGCCATGAGAGACCCTCATCCGATACCTGCAAGGAACTCATGTCAATAACATGAGTAGGATCACCAATATAATGTCTCAAAACAGATATATGAAAAACATCGTGCATACGCCTCAAAGAATCAAGCAAGGATAGTCGATATGCCACGAGCCCCTTCCTCTCCACAATATCAAAAGTTCCCATGAACCTAGGAGAGAGTTTATCTCCCTTTCCAAACTTTATCGAATTCTTATGTGGTTTTACCCGCAAGAATACTTGATCGCCAACTTCGTAACTGCGGTCGACACAGTGCGCATCGGCATAAATCTTATGTCGATCCTGCGCTTCTTTAATCCTTTGTATTATTGTTTTCATTTTATCTTCCATGTATTGGTTCCCTTCTAGTCCCACCAAGACCCTATCCTCAAGTCGATCCCAACTCAAAGGCATCCGATAGGTCCGCCCGTAAAGAAACTCGAAAGAAACCATCTTAATGGTGCTTTGGTAACTGTTGTTATAAGAGAATTCCACCAGTTGAAAGAATTCTTCCCAACACTTTTGTTCATCCATCACGTACATGTGCAACATGTCCTCCAAATTTTGGTTCATTGGTTTGGTTTTCCCTTCAGTCTTCAGGTGATATGCAGTACTAAATTTAAGTTGGGTTCCCAAGGCCTCTTGGAAAATAGTCCAAAATCGTCCAGTAAACAACGATCCTTGATCAGATATAATCCTCTTAGGCATGCCATGCAGCCTCACAATCTCACTGATGAAAACTCTAGCTATGTTAGGTGCCTGATACGTCATATGCACAGGAATAAAATGAGCACTCTTCGACAGAGTGTCGACTACTACGAAAATTGAGTCGTGTCTCCTTCTTGTCAGTGGCAGTCCAAAAATGAAATCTATCAAAATAACCTCCCATTTTGATTCCGAAATAGTTTTTTTTTGTATTAATTATGCTGGATGTCTATGCTCAGCCCTTTCCTGCTGACATTCTAGACATCGGGCCACATAGTTAACTATGTTTTCCTTCATTCCTTTCTAGAAGAATAAGGGTTTAAGGTTCACCCTCATCTTTGTGATTCCTGGGTGAGCCATGTACATTGCTCTATGAGCCTCATTTAGGATCAAACTCCTCAAATCGTCATTTGGTGGTATGTAAATTTAGTTTTTAAGTCTCAGTAGTCCATCTTCATCAAACGTAAATCCTTCAAATCCTGGTGCCATCATTGTGTTTTGTCCAATAAAATTGTTGACCTCTTTGTACTAGTCATCCTCATGCTATAAAGTTAGAATCCTTTCACGTAGATTTTTCTAAAGAGGCAACACCGAAAAGATGTGTGGTCTCTGACTCAATGCATTTTTCACTCGGTTCACTATTCATTTTATGTAAGAAACCTCGAAATCATACTCGCTAATAAATTTTGACCAACGTCATTGTCGCGTGTTCGGGTCGCTTTGCGTAAATATGTTTCGTAGTCCACACTGGTCCGTCTTTAGTTCAAATTTTCATCCAACAAGGTAGTGTCTGCAAACCTTCAACGAATAAACAAAGGCTAACAACTCCAATTTGTTTGTCGCATAGTTCTCCTCATGCCTTCTCAGTTCCTTGAGATGTAAGCGATCACTCGACCGTATTGCATCAAGACTCCACCTAAGCCTTCCTTGGATGCGTCAGTGCATATGAATAAGTCCAGGTCCATGTCAGGGACCTTTAGTATCGGTGTTGTTGTCAAAAACTCCTTGAGCCTCCGATATGCTTCCACACATTTCTCTGTCCCAACAAACTTCTTTTTCTTCTTCTACAATTTCATGATCGAATTTGCTATATTTTAAAATTCCTCGACGAACCATCAATAGTATCATGCTAAACCCATGGAGCTATGTAGTTCCAGGATGACATGCCCTAAGTAGTGAATCTTCGATTGATAAAACGATCATTTGGACCACTTCCCATACAATTTGTGCTCTCCCAGACACTGTAGTATCAAGCGCAAGTGCTCGTCCTTCTCCTCCATCGTCCGAGAGTAAATCAAAATATCGTCAATGAATACTAGGATGAACTTGTCAAAGTACTCGTAGAACACCCTGTTCATCAAACTCATAAATACCCCAGGGGAATTTGTCAGTCCAAACGGTAAAAAGGTAAACTTGTAATGCCCAAACCTCGTCTTAAAGGTGGTCTTAGGGACGTCATCCTCCTTGATCCGTAACTAGTGATACCTGGATCATAAATCAATCTTTGATAACACCGTCGTCCCCTTCATCTTATCGAATAGATCATAAATCCTCGAAAACAGATACTGAGTCTTGATCGTTTCCTTGTTCAATTGACGGTAGGAAATGCACAGTCTCCACGACCCATCCTTCTTCCATATGAAGATAATAGGTGCACCCCATGGTGACACACTCAGTCGTATAAGTCCCTACAACTCCTTTAGTTGCATTCTCAACTCCTGTAACTTTGGGGTCGACATCCGATAAGGAGTTATTGCTAATGGTTCAGTCCCTACTTTCAGGTCTATGGTAAACTCAAATTCCCTCTCCGACAGCATCCCAGGTAACTCCTCTGGAAAGACGTCTGCAAACTCTCTCACCACCGAAAGGTGTTCTAGACCTTCCACTACTCCCTTCTCATTGAACACAAGGATTGCATGAAGCTTACATCCCTTGTGCATGCTCTTTCATAGCTGCAAGGAAGAGATGAACCTCAGGGAAACTCCTTGGTTCCTTACTAGAATCACATGACTTTGTTCCTCATTATTGACCAAGATCAAACATTTTTTCTTACAGTTGAGTATCGCCTCATGTGATTCCAACCAATCCATACTGATCACGACGTCATAAGATCCTAAGATCATGACGTACAGGTAGGTCTTGGTGAAAAACTCTCCCAGGTTAAGGGTACAACCTATAACCTTTCCTCCAACCTTCTATTTGGCTCCTGAAGCCATCTCTACAAAGCTAAACTCATCCTGTTCGACTGCATTTACCTTAATCCTTTTAGCACTGCACCAGAAATGAAACTCTCAGTAGCACCGAGATCTTTCAAAATAATAAGGGTCAGGTCAATGATAGTACTTGATGTCTCGAGCACAGTCGACTGGTGCTCCTCCTAGCAGTTATTCACCGCTATAAGAATCCGATGGGCCTTTCCCAACTCCCATAGTAGTGGGTCTGGAAGATCCAGATGCTTCAACCCCTTCCTCTGGGCAGTAATCCTAGTAATGTGGCTTCCCACAATCCAACACACTTTCTTTGGTCTAGTATTCCTGATACCTGAGGTAGAAGCTGAATTCTAACAATAAGGCCAAACTCGAACTTCTTGACCTTAATTTTCTGGGTAATTTGGTGTGGAGCATATCGAGGTAGCTCCAAAAAGGGCCTCGTACTCAAGCACCATGTAGTTGCCTTGTCGCAAGGTGTCAAACTCATTGAGCTGACGCTCAACAAATTCCTTAGAAAGATACCTCTCTTTGAACCATTCCTCGAACAGTTCCCATGCCACATCCTCGACGACCATGCTCAAAGTGGCAGTAGCATCTTCAGCCATATAAGAGCGCTCCCCTTCAGTTGAATGACCACCATGCAAACCTTCATGCTAGAGGTCATAATCATGAAGAGTGAATCACAACGCCTATCTCTACAACCATGCCTCGATGACATAACCATCTGTGACACTTGTGGGCTCGAGAACCAAACTCTCTCAAGTTCTCAGTGGATGCTAATGGTACTAGCTAGGATGCACTATGGACCCTCATAGGTACAGGTGTGTTGGCCTCATCTTAGTCTCGATGGTGAATCAAGGACCTTGACATTACCTGGAATGGCCTTGTTAGACCATCATCATCCCTTACTACAAGCGAATCCAACCCAAGGACACGTTCTTCCCCTTGGGGGTTCAATTCCGAGGATGCGGGAACTTCTAGAGGTGTCGCACCTCCTTCCATGGCACCAAGTTGCGAACCTCTGAGGCATCCTCTAAATTCAATCACCACATGGACCAGTTAAGGTTTTTAATTAACACAACAGTTAATACTCATGGGTTTATTGCAGTGGAAAGCCTGGAAATCCATAGTTGCAGGGTTGAAACCACTCTGATACCATATCTAACGACCCCAATCATTACGACTACAAGAGAAGCTAAACGTGCAATTTGTTTTTAAAAACAGGAAGACCAAGGATTATAGCTAAACAACACATCTAAAGGTGAGCCCCACACCCACAGAATAGGAAACAGACAACTACGAATCCATGACTAGAACAAGATCAATTGGGAGAAACATGTGTAAATCAATAGATAGAAATGACTACCCGCCCGACACAAACATGACAATGCCTACAAGATAAAGGACAACATCCATCATCCCGACACAATGGCCTCGAAGACTAGTAACTGGAAACCTCTATGACGTGCGAACCAAAATGCGCTAAGGCATTGCAACCAAGTGACAACATCAATTACAATGAACAACAACACTCACATGGAAGGCACAAACTATGGCCAAGTTATCATTCACCTCTATCCAATAGGGCATGCCATGATCCCCTCCCCAGAACTCATGACGTCCCTAGGTGATACATGCGAGGATAACACTGGCGCTACCTAACCTATCTAGACCAAGGACTCCATATGAATCCAACTTGCAAGAATATGAGTTACTGACAAGAGGACTATACCGACATCCAAAGCAACAGATTGATAAGAGGCATCATAACACTCAATTTATAAAAAAATGTGAGAAGTACCGGAGGATTCTTGTTTCCTACAAGGAAACCTACGGTGTACCGACAAGACCAATCACCCCTTCCAACTCGAGCTAAGGCACAAGGTGCATAACTTCCAAATAACTAAAGGCTATTAAGGGTTTTAGTTGATACATCTACTAAATTCTTGTCCATTAATCTTGCGCAAGATAAAGACTACAACACCAATAAAACATTAAGTCTAACACCTTATGTTATATGTTAAGAAAGATGTATAAGGGAGAAGGAGTGAACCTTTATCATGTTACTATTATCATCAAGTTATCATACATGTGGACTAAAATAGGCATTTAACCAAATCAATACACTTGTCAGCATTACACGTTGTCCATTAAAAATGGGTCAACTACTTAACATTTTTTTTAAGGTGATCTATGTTGCTTATAAAATCGACATTGATGTCTAAATTAACCAGCCTATATTTTAAACAATTTAAGGTTTAACAAGCCTAAAATAGTCAGTCAATAATATGGTGTAAAAGCATATATGTCAGTATTGTGTAATAACATTATGGTCAGAAATAATTAAAATGTTATAGTAAGTAATCTAAATGTTACCGACTATATTAAACAAGCCTATATTTTCATAATGTTAACAATATTTAAATTAATTTTCATGATAATAACTCACTATCCACTAAACGAATTAAAAACGTAATGAATTACCAGGAAAATCACTATAATGCTCTATCTAATTAAAGAGATAATCATGATTATAGATGCGTGTAAGTAGCTATCACGTTGTTACCTGATTAGCAATATAAATGAATGACATAGAAATAACTATATCATTGTCTCATCAGAGTTAGCCAAATAATCACTGGCATGCAATCCACTGTCATAACAGTTTATAAAAGAACAGGTAATCATGCCAACAAAAATGTCATCCCAATAGCAAATCACAGGCTATGTAAACACATCATAAGGATATATAAAAATGAAGGAATTCACCATATTAGATAATATATAAGTTAAGGAATAATTCACGCCAACCACAGATAAAAAAAAAGCAGATAACAAGAATAATAAGGAGATAAATTCCCAGATATAAGGGATTATAGCAAATAAAAATGCCATCCCCATGCAAAAATCTATCCACAAGAATCAGAATGATATAAATAAAATCGCAGTCACTAAATTAATAACCATCAATAAATCTGAAATTCACAGACAAAGATATCGCCATCGTAATTTCACTGTCAAATCATGATCAATTAGAATATCGCTGGAAATTCGAAATGAAATATTTGGGTAGGTAAAAATAAGTTTGTGTCGATAACCCTTTTAAAATACATTTAAACTCCCCAGGATTTGATGGACACCGGAAATATCGCCTTCATGCATAGAGCATAGAATACATTTTAGAACGCAGGGTAAAACAAAATTTTGCAGTAACAATCACAGTATCGAATAGCTGGAAAAGGTTCATGAATCGCTGGGTTTTACATCTCTTTTCTCTGAGTGAAATAACCTTCACAGTAGCATATAATGCAGAGAATAAATGCCTGCCAGATGTATGAATATGTCGAGAAAAAATTGCCCTTAAAACAGATTAACATCCATAGGAAAATTGCTGGCCAGATGGGTCAGAATGCAAGGTGAATTTGCCTTAAGACATAATGAAATTGCAGAGAAAATTTTACAGTCGATGTATTAATTTGCAAAGTGAAATTCGCCAGGGATGAGGAATAAAATTTCAGAGTAAAGAGATTAAGTAATTTCATCCATCAAGACATAGGTAAAATGCAGGGGAGGAACATAGTAGTAAGAGTAATAGCATTCGACCATCACTCAGTAATAAAAGATTAAACCGCGGTCCAAATAATAAGAAACGAGGTCATTAAAATCACAGATATCAAAGATGAACAAAACACAGAGCTGTCCAACACAAGAAGGTGCAAGACAGTCAATAAAACTGGATCAATCAGTAGGGGTAGTCGGCTGGGCATAAACATCCTTCGCTCATCATCCACACACATAAAAGCAGGGCATTATAATCTATGCGTCGTTCTGCACCGAAGTGACGACCGTCAATTCGGCTCTTGGTCGACTGCTCAGGCATGCACTGTTGAACTAGGGATGAGGAAGAGGACCAGGCATAAACTCTTCATAAAAATCAATTAAAACCAACTGGACAGTCACATAATCAAGGACCGAATGCCAAGGGAACCAAGTCAAGCAACAAGCTTAAGGTTATGGGGAAATTAAGTTCTCAATTAAAATGCTAAGTCAAACATTTTCTTTACCCAATTAAAAGCACAGAAATGTAAGCGTAATGTATAATAATAATCTACCATGTAGAACAAGAGTAATTGTATTGTAGCCCAAGTCGTCCACTTTGATTTGTTGTCCCACGTGCTCTGTGCATATCTCGCTTGCCGACCGATGAGACTTCATCGGTACCTCCTAACCTACTGGATTACTGAGAGGGGGGGGTGAATCAGTAATAATGTAATTATAATCATTTTTCTTCAAATGTTATATCAATGTAGAATTATTATCCAATAATGAGCAGTAATAAATAAACAATCACATACATACACAGTACACCAGTGTTTTATGTGGAAACCCAAATCGGGAGAAAACCACAGAATGTTTTTTCTTATATGTCTTGAAGAATTACATTAATTGGAAGAACCAACTTCCTTTTTTTTCCAGCTGCAACTGGAAGGAGGCTCCAACCCCCTAGTTTCTCAGGCTACAACCTGAGGGAAGCTCCAACTCCCCAAATCTCTGGCTACAACTAGAAGGAGGCTACAACCCCTAATGTTCTTCGACTATAACCGGAAGGTGGCTACAACCACCTATCCTTGCCCCGTCCTGCCACCCTGAAGTAGAAGTAGAATGATGGAACCACTTTCACACTATCACTATGAGATATACTGCTTTAAACCTGTACCAATAAATATGAACCATGCATCAACCTATACCTCAACCTGTAATCAACGTATATCATAAACAATTGCATCAACCATGCATCAACCTATACCTCAACCTATAATCAACCTGTACCATAAACAAGTGCATCAACCATGCACCAACTTGTAATCAACCTGTACCATAAATAAGTACATCCAACCATGTACCAATTATGTACCAATCATGTGTCAACTACTCATCAACTATGACTCATCAATATGTAGCAACATCATCAACTATACACCTCATGTATGTGTCAACTCATCAACTACTTGTCTCAACCATGTACTCAACATGTACCTCAACCAAAAGTCCTCATCAATTTCATCATCCAAATCTGATTTGTAGCTATGTAATAGACCTAGTGTATATGATCACATTCCTGCAAACCTTCCTTAACTTTAAAAACAAGAGACTAGCATTTTCATCAAACTTTTCTTTAGTCTTACATGCCTAGTTTTGGATTAGTCAACAACCCAAACTTGAAGTAATCATAACTTTGAACCTGTAAAGTATAAATATCAGAAACAGATATACAATGTTCGTCAGTGGGTTTTATGTAGTTCCTCCAAGTGGCACTACTTGGAACCTCTCAGAAAAGGACTTATAGCAAAAATGGCATACCTTGCTGAATTCCAGATTATTCTAGAGAGCAACCTTGTAGAACGTGTTGTGCACAAAATATTTGATGAAATAATCTGAAACCATTACAAAAAATACTAAAGACTGTACCCTAACCAACACATTTTGTCTCATTGAATTTGGATCTGTTATGAAGAATTTATGACGTTTTTACCCAAAACACCTGATTTTGACTAGTTTCAGGACTCGCCACAAACCATATTTTTCACAAAGTGTAACTCCCCAACTAAAACGACCCACAAGATGAATTTGTAACCACAGATACTTGGATATGTTTTCTCACCTGCATAGAAATCTCAGGATCTTAATAATTATAGAAAAAAAGTTATAGTGAAAATGGTGAGATGACCTGAAAATAACATACCTTAGAAAGCACCATCAAAAGAATTTATTCTTCCTTGCAATTCAGCCTTCTTTTCTTCACATTCCTGAGAATTTCGGCTTAGATATCATTTGTATACCTCAAACACCTATAGATATTCAATATTCTCAAGTGTGATTCAAATGATAGAGCCTTTTCTCTTATTTATACTCTCCAAGTAGCTTCCTTAAAAACATCTTCTAGGTCACTTGGCCCCACTTTCCTTATTTTAGGGTTGGATCCACTTCTAATTTCTCCATTAAAATTATTATTGAAATAATTTATTTTGTATTCACTTTGAATTATAATACACTCATCACTTCACTTTATTATTTACCTTTTAAAATCTCTTAAACCACTTTGATTACTTTGATGACATATGAGGGTCCTCCAACTTCGTAAGGCCATAACTCTTAAACCGTGAGGAGTTATGTGACGTTATACATACCACAAAAAATGGCATGACATGTACTATCCATATAGAATAGTATTATCTGAAAATATATCATAACTGATATTTTTACCCATCAAAAAAACTTGGGTCCATTACCCAAACCTGGCGTCTCCAAATTCTCATGGCCATAACTCTCTAACCGTGAGGAATTATGTGACATTCCACATACCACCGGAAATAACATGAAAAGAACTATCCATCTAGGATATTTTCCCTGACAAATTCACTTTCCTTAATCTCATTAGTCCATAATTAAGCATGGGTTCTCTTACTTCACAAAGCGTCTTCCCATGAGGGCTTTCACCATAAGGGGACCACTTTGGAGTTCATCCATATTTACTTCTTATCAACCATGA
>ML785391.1:146762-169424 GCA_009831015.1 Picea engelmannii
GAACTAAGAGTATACCAAAGTTTGAATATACTGGAATTTTTTGATTCAAAAGTTAAACCTCTACCCAAATTATGTATAAATATAGAATTAATGACTTTACACTCTTTACATTTTCTCTAGACTTGGAATTTTTAGCCAAAACTAGCTATCTCCTAAACAGACCAAAATTGGGTAAAACTTCATCAATAAAAACATGTCCATATTTTTTAGGAAATAATATGTCGAGTAAATAATATTTTCCATATTTGTTATATGAGGTCCCTTTTCCTCCTCTAAATATTTCAAAAATCCCCAAAAAGTGGCCCAGAAAAGTGGTTTTTCCCCTATTTTGGCAACTCCACTCCAACTCCTTTATAATATTACCAAAATCCCAACTAGGTATATGAAACCTACTTTTTGGACTCTATAAAAATTTCATCTTAATTGGGTCTCGGTCACTAAGAACCACCCAGATCTTTAAAATCCATTATTTTGTATTTTATGGAAAATTTGAGTAGAACTAGCCAATGGCCTAACTAGCATTTATCTAGCCTTCCTAACTGTGGTCATACCCTGTAGATTTGATCTGATTCTAAGTTTAAATGATTTCATTATGGCCAAAACAAGTTTTTGTTTCCAAACATTTTTATTTGATTTTATCCTTGTCCAATTTTCTCCTTCTCTTTCTCCTCCTCTTCTCTTCTTGTTTTCTTCCTTCTCTTTCTCTTCTCTTCTCTTCTCTTCTTTCCTTTCTCTTTAATTCTCTTATTCTCTTAGTGGATTGAAAAATCCTTCCTTTGGTGGACTTTAGAACTTGTCTTTCAGTGAACCAATTTTTTTTTCATTTGACAGCTTCAAAATTTGGTTTTCAACGGACTTCAAAATTTGGTTTTTTGGTGAACTAAAAATTCATCCTTCGGCGGGCTCCAAAATTTGGATTTTAGTGAACTTCATAATTTGTATTTCAGTGAACCAAGAAATTCATCCTTCGATGAAATTCAAAACTTGGCTTTCGGAAAACTTTGAAATGCACTTCAACGTCCTACAAAAGGGTCTCTTTAGAAAACTCAATTTTTTTGTCTATCATCAGACTCAAAAATTATTCTCCATCATTGAACTACAAAATACACTTCGAAAAACTACAAAGGTTCATTTCAGTGAACTGAAATTTTTGTCTTTCGGTTAATTCAACAATTCTTCTCCATCACCAAACATAAAATGTACTTTGGTAGCCTTCAAAATGCACTTCAACGAATTGTGAATTCTTGGCTTTTAGAAAACTCAAATTTTCAATTTTCAGTGGACTCAATTTTTTTCTTTGGTCGACTTCTTCAACTCAACATTGTCGAACATTTCAAACTTGTTTTCAATGACTAAATCAAACTTCTCGTCGGTGGTTGAAATAAAAATTTCTTCAACGGGAAAATAAACTTGTGTTTTCAACATCTCATTTAACTCGGAGAATTTGGACCAAACCCAAGGTGAATATGAGTCATTGATCTCCAAAATATATGTAATATATGCCATTGATTAGTATATGTAATTTATAAAACCCTTTTACACAAGGTCACCATGGAAGCTCTGTACTTTTATTCCCATTATTGAATTCAACCTCGAAACTATCAATTTGACCTTTCATTTTCCCAATTATATGAATATTTCACCCAAAATTTGGGAATTTCACTCATATTTTATAAATTTCCTCGATTCGATGCGTATCAAAACTATATAACAATGTATTTGTCAAATCCATTCTACTCTTTGGCCCATACTATTCCAGTGTTGAACTAAAAGCTATAATACCAAACTATAATGTAGCCAACTCCTTTACTAGGCCCAAGATCGCAAAGCCAACAAACATTCTATGCAAACAATGTCTACAGGAAAAATAGACCAAGAAAAAGTTCAATTCAGTGGAATATTACACAACAAAGCCATTGGAAATTGTACATATTGATCTTATTGGACCAACAAGAAAAAATATAGTGAAAGGTGAACAACACTTCATGCTTCTAGTTGATGACTACACAAGAATGATTGCAGTTATATATCTAAGAAAGAAGTCAGAGGCATTCAAAAGCTTAAAGACATACAAAGAGATGGTTGAAACTGAGACCTAGTTGAAAATCAAATCTTTGAGATCAGACAATGAAGGGGAATTTCCATCAAGGGAATTCATGGAATTCTGCAGCGAGCATGGGATAAAGAGGAAAATCTTAGTATCCAGGACACCTCAAAAAAATGGAGTTGTTGAAAGGAAGAAAATAATATTACAAGAAATGGCCAGAACCATGTTAACGAATTCCAAGTTGACAGATGTATTTTGGGTACAAGCAGTGCATACAACATTTCATATATAGAGCATAGGGATGCTCATAAATAATAGTGATAATACTCCATATGAGCTATGGAAAGGAAGACCAACAAATTTAAAGGTATATATTTTGAAAAGATGTTTTCCCCAGTTGCTAGGATAGAAGCAATTATACTAATACTATCTTATTGATTCTCTAATAATATTAAAGTGTATCATATGGATGTGGAATCAACATTCCTAAATAGAGATCTAGAGGAAGAAATTTACATTCAGTAGCTCAAAGTATTTCAGTTAACATAAAAGGAAGGATATGTTTTCAAGTTGAACAAAGCACTATATGGACTCAAGCAGGCACCTAGAGCATGGTATTGTAGAATGGACATATATATACAACAACAAGGATTCAGGAAAGGAAATGCATAATAAAATCTCTACATAAATATTTATCAATACAGTATATTAATCATTGAATTTGATGTAGATGATATCATCTTCAGAAGTGATGATGACAAAATTAGTCAGAGGTTTTTCAAATACATGCAACACAAGTTTGATATGTCATTTCTTGGAGAGTTAAATTTCTTCTTGGGACTTTAGATATGTCAAAGAAACAAAGGTATATTCATCTCTCAAGAAAAGTATATTACAAAAATGTTGAAGAATTTTGGAATGACATATTGCAAATCAGTCAGTAGTCCTATGCAGATAAGTTTCAAGTTAATAAAGGATGATGATTACAAGGATGTATATCAAAGGTAGTACAAATCGATGATTAGAAACTTACTCTCTGTGACAACATCCAGACCAGATGTGATGCAGGTAGTTGGATAGGTTGCAAGGTTTCAAGTAGCACCAAAGGAATCACATGTTTTGGAAATAAAGAGGATATTTATATATCTCAAAGGTAGATAAGAGTTTGATTTATGGTATCCAAAAAGGAAGGATATATCTCTTGTGGCCTACATAGATGCAGATTGGGCAGGTTGTGTTTCTCATAGAATAAGTACAAGTGGAGCATCTTTCTACTTGGGTGAGTGTCTGGTATCTTGGATAAGCAAGAAACGGTCATCAATATCTTTGTCCACATCAGAGGAATAATACATTGCAGCAACAATTTGTTGTATTAGGGTTCTTTGGATGACGCGGACATTGCAAGATATGCAAGTAAAGTATGATGATCCTATTTCAATACTTTTTGAAAACACGAGCTCCATCATTATTTCAAAGAATACAGTGATGCACTCTAAGCTTAAGCACATTCCGATCAAGTATCACTTATTATGGGAACATTATAAAAAGAATAACATCAAGCTAGAGTATGTTGGATAAAAGGAGAAGATTACATATATATTCACCAAGTCACTTGCAAGGAAACATTTCGAGTATCTGCGACAAAAAATGGGAGTAGTTTCTGCCCCACAGTGATTCACTCATCATCAAGCTTAAATAGATAGGGGGAGAGAAGCAGAAGTTAAAGTAATGAAACATTTGGTACCTGAAGTACCCGAAGTTCAATAAGGAATCTAGACATGAAGGATAGTGTAAATGTGGGCATGACCCTCATAAACAGATAATAATTGTCATGATGTTTCTAATG
This sequence comes from Picea engelmannii, assembly GCA_009831015.1. Lineage (NCBI taxonomy): Eukaryota > Viridiplantae > Streptophyta > Pinopsida > Pinales > Pinaceae > Picea > Picea engelmannii. Next base: position 150,656 of record ML785391.1, read on the forward strand.
ATATGTGGAATGCCACGTAGTTCCTCATGGTTAGGGGGATATGTACTTGTAAAATTGGTAGCCCCGAAGAGTGGACAAGAAGCCCCTAGTTTGTTATAAGCCTTGGTCAAAGGTGTAAAGTTGTTGTAACAAGAAAACCCTAGAATCACTCAATTAAGGAGATGAGTTACCTAGATCAAGTATATAAGCACCTCAAGGAATCATTCACAAGTAAACTCACACACTTATTCATTTCTTATATTTCTTGTGATCTAGTGATATTTTTCTAAGGTTGTAGTGTCATTTTTTGGGGTAGCAAAGAAAGATCGATGGAGAAAATATTAGAGTTACAAAAAACCCCTAGATTCTGAGTTATAAGTGAGTTGCAGGTCAGTAAGCGAGAATATTTATGCAAGCTACAGTGAATGAAAGGGTGTTTATATGTGGGATGTAGAGGCCAAAGTCACGTACATGTGAAAATATCATGAAAATTTGACTAGATTTTGGTGCCATATCCCTAAATTCTGAAAGGAAGGTTACATGTCAAAATATTACTATTTTAGGTTAGCCTCAGTGGTACTGGTATGGTGGTATACTCGTTTTGATGGTTATTGTTTGTCATGATATTGTGTATGGTTGAGGCATACTTGGTATGGTTGGTTTGGTATTTGGATATAGTATATCTTTCTTGTTTGGGTGAGTTAGGAGCACTTGTTGGCACAGGGGAAGACCCAGGGTTCAACGCTACAATAGCACACCAACAAAACCTTAGCTACCGGCCCTTTTGGCAACACCTGCGAAGGAGATGAAGTCTCACCCGAGGTAGAGGAAGGGGTGGTTGCAGGACTCAGGTGTATGTAACCTTAGCTAGGACATAGATCTGAAATTGTAATACTTAACAGATCACTTAGCACCGACAATTCATCAATATTTAACCACTATCTAATCCGCAGATAAAACAGAGCATCACATCATTCATTCAGATCTGATGTATCTAAGCACTTATCATAGAGAGGTCGATTAGATCTAGAAGATTCAAGCACAAAACACTTTCACATAGGTCATATCTAACATCCATATACATCATTAGCACAAAACATAAACAAATCTATCTATCTATATCTAAGCAATTAGCAAGTAAAGGCATAAACACATCAAGACATTGCAAAAACAAGAGCAACACAACATATACGTGGTTCACCCCCACCCTGGGGCTACGTTTACCAACTCTTCTTCTTTATTAGCTTCTTCAATAGGTTACATGCACAGACCCTCAAAACCATGCTCTGCATAGGACATGAGATTTGCGCAGCTCACTAGATCCTCCTTCCCTGAGTAGATCTAAGCATAGTCCACAACCTCTTACAATGACTTGCACTTAGCTCTGCAGGTCTCACAAAGTATGTACATAGCACTTACAATCCTTCAATCACATAGATCTATCACTTAGCCATTCATAACTCTCTATATATGCTCACTACATCACCTTAGAATGTATTTATACTTTACAAAGTAGGCCTAAACATGGGTAAACCCATGGTCCAACATCATAATCCCAAATCCCAAAAAGGACCTAAAACGGGGCCGAGATCCCGCGATCTCTGCTTCATCTTGTGATCATCCTTCGATAGGATGTCGAAGTCCCAAAATAGGTCAAACTTGACCAAGGATCTCCCAAAACGTGGTCAAGGGCCAACAGGCCCCCAACACTCACATGTGACTCATCCCGAGTCACTCTGATATGGGTAGTTTTACTTCAAAAGACTTGAGCGTAGCTCGAGCTGCTTTGACTTGTTGTTGTTCCTTCGCCTCCTGTTCAACTAACTCTTGGATGAATGCATCATCGATAGGTACCTCCAGACATTGTTTGGTTGTAGTGACAACCTACTCCAATTTTTCTCCTCGACCTTCGACCTCTGTGAACAATTGGTAAGCCTTATCTTGTACTGGTTGGATACTCTGAGTTACTTCCATAACTTTGCTCTGGATAGTGTGGATTTTATTTTGGGTAGTGCACTGCGCTTGGGATTGCTTCATTATTTCCACAGCTGACAGGGGCTTCAACTGCGCTTGTATCATTTAGGATTGATACTTCACCTCTTGGAGTTGTGACTCCAGTGCCTTCAGTTCTAGATTCTCAGTGAGTTGCTTGAAGGTCTGGGCATTGTGATAAGTAATTTTCTTACATTCCATAGCAAGGGATTTTATTCTCTCGACTGCACTTCGAGCAGTTGCTTCTCTTTCATCCCTTACATCTTGTGGGGTCTCGGGCACTGCGCAGAGCTCTAATTCTGCGATGCGTTGTTGTAGTTGCTGAATAAATTCTATGAGATGCTCTACTTGTTGCATGACTCGATCTTTTGCCTTTATTTCTACGACTGTCACATAACGAAGTGCTCTGTTGACCGCATTTTTCACTTTGAGTTGCTCGACGAGCAACTGTTCTTTTCCTTGTTGTAGTTGTGCTTTTTCTTCATCAAACGTTTCTTGGAGAGAATTATTTTCCTGTTCTGCAGTTCAACGCTTCTCTATAAGTACTCCTTGTACTTGCGTCAAAGCCTGGGTGGCTTGTTATGTTTCCTCTTGTGTTCATCAAAGGCAAGCTTCGACTGTCTCAGCTAGTCGGTGGAGTTGGGTTGGCTCATCTCCCAACTTTGGTTTTCTCGATGGAAGAGGCGCAGTCGAGACTGCACGGATGGACTAAAGAGCATGTTGTACCCCTTAGAGTTCGACTTCAATCCTATCATACATTTCCTCCTCCTTCACTCCTTATTTCTCTGCTATCTCCAGTGAAGCATCATTCAGGGTTGTTATGATGAAATCAAAATCATCAGAGGTGAGGACAGTATGCATATTGGTCATGGTGGCTTTCAATTTCTTCCGGGAAGAAGGTTTCAAGGGGGAAACCTTCCTCTTATTCAAAGGGTCAACCTCATCTCTGGGAGGTGTTACTTCTCCTGGTCTTTGTTCAACTTCTTCTTCGTCACCACCCCCTCGGTCAGGTGACATGGAAGTAGTCTTCCCTGAGGTGCTGCTTAAGTTTTGGACCTCCTCAGTCTTCTTTTGTCTGTTGGTTCTGGGTGTATAATGTTCTTTATGAGTGTCCTCTGGGATGTCAAGATCAAATATCTTTGCAGGGTTGGCGAGGATAAGGAGGTCAGCAGACAATTCCTTGGTGATCTCCTCAAGGTCTTCTTCTGTGAGTTTGTAATATGACAGGAGCTTCTCTTTATGTTCATCTGCTCACACTGTAATGTAGATAAAGTGTCAATCTGCGTTGAACTTCATTAGTGGTTGGAAACTCTGTAGGGTGTTCAGAGTCATGAGAGCCTCGACTTTGATGGCTCACTTTAGCTAGAGGTAGTATGTATGAAACACAATGTTCAAATGCCATTGTTTTTTCATATCAGTTGAATACCATAGGGTAGAGAACTTCGCAAAAATCAGTTCGAACAACTCTATGTCGGGGAAGGTCGCTCCTTTCGGCATCTCCCAGGAAATAAATGCAATGAGGACAAGGAGCTAGCTGAAATGAAATTCATAACCCTAATCTTGTGCTTCTCGGTAATCTAGTTCCAACTGATTAACTAGTTACTTTGCCCAGTTTATCTATAGGCCTTTCACGCACTTCCCTGCGAGGTCAACGACAAAGTCGGTGACCTACATAGGTTATTTCTTCCTTACTAACTTTCCAGCTATCACTTGACATGTGAGGTGCACCGCACCACTCTGGATGGAAGCTACCTTGTAGCCTCTTGTTCCCTTCTCAATGTTGTCATATGTATCCTTGATCTTCTGTGCGAGCGCGCAATCTGCGGCTTTTCCTAGATAAAAGTCCTGGGGTTGGGTCCTTGCATACTCAGTCCTGTGATCCTGTGGATCAGCATTGGGTCAACTGTAATGTAATGGTCTAGCCACAAGTAACCTCCATGGTAACACAATAGTAGCACCTTGACACAGGCGTTGACTTCCTAGTGTCTTCCAAAGTGTGGGATCTTCATGACATTCAGCAGGGTGGATTGTGCGAGGAGTAACTTATACACTGCAATAGGATAGAAGGCAATAGTGCAATGATCACTGTGTAAAATCAACTAGTCTGCGATCTCAGATTCATGGTTAGCAAAAGTGTTCTTGGTGCATGGCACAATGGGATAAATAGATAACTTGGCAACAGATTTCTTGCAACAGTCGAGAAGCCTTCATTAACTCTGTTATGTCCATTATGTCATGATCCAACGGTTTGGTGGAAAACCATAAATTCATTTATACCCATTCGAGGGGTCGACCGAATGGTTATATTGGTCCCAATAGCTATACTTCTTTGTCATGGGGAACTGCCATGTGATGTTTTTCTGTTATCTCGGCGAAGCTCCAATTTTGCAAATTTTCCTTCTGCGAAGTTCCCTCTGGAACCTTCTGTAACTTGTCAATCTTAGCTCTCTTCTTACTTAGTTTTCTATATTTATTTCCAGTGATATTCGTCTTGGTATTCCTTTGTCCATTTTGATTCTCACCTTCTTTTGGCATAGTTACTTCGCGTTGTTGATCTTCTTTCCTAATATTCGAGGGTGATACTTCTTCTTTATCTGGAACAGGTACTTCAATCTTCTGTGGTTCTTCTAGTGTTTTTGTAACTTTGACATCCGGGTCTCTGGAGTTAGATAGCTTTGATATGTTCTCTTGTTCTGCAATCAAGTGTGTGATCCTTCTGGACATGAAATATTTTAACTCTTGCTTCTTCTGCACTAAAACTTCTTCTTCTTCTTTCCTTCTGGTCTGATTTATTTCAATCCAAGGTTTTCCTAGTAACATGGTAAATGGGTCATTGTTCTCAATAAATTTAACAATCTCAAAATCTTCCTCTATTGAAATTCCATTGGCATTCATAGAAATCTGGGTGAGATTTCCACATAGGTTTATCATCTTTCCTTTGAATAGTCCTATTCCTCCTAATGAAGGAGTCATAGCAGGCTTTCGTATAGCTTCCCAAGTTCTTTCTGTCATGACATTCATTTGTTTTTCCTCATCCAAAACATAGTCAATGTCGAAGTCTCCTATTCTTGCTTCAAGGCATTCTTTTCTTTGAATATCTCTGATAAGATGACATGTCGTTGGTCATTCAAGGTTTCTTTTATATGTAGCAATACTTTCTCGGAATCTTTTTGGGGTTCTTCCATAATCATAGTTTATGGATCTGCCTTAGGGTTTTCTTGTCTCATGTTCATTCCTTCAAGATTAGAAATCATTCTAGGCAAATCCAATACTTCATGGTCCATAGCCTTACAACAAAGACAACTAGGTCTTCTTCCAGGGAATTCCTTAGAAAGATGTCCCGGTCTTCTGCAACTGTAACAAAGGGTTAATCCTCTCTTTCTTTGAAATGATTCCCCTCTCTTTCTATACTACACGCCAGGGTCATAGTATCTAACCTGCAAACATTTCTTTTGAGGATCCTGCATCCACTTGTTAGTCCAAACATTTGTTCTATGCATAGGTATAACATATATTTCACTACTCTTATTGATCTACTCATATCAAATCTTCTTTCATCTATTAGTGCCCTAGTTTTCAAGCTAGGACAGAATCTATCAAACATACCTAGATCCATACTTTACAAACAAAAGTTTCCACTTATCTTACTTCTACAGAGCACGAAGCTTTTAGATCTAGAACTTTTCACTATTCTTACCTTTATCAGAGCACAAAGCTTGCATATCTTACCTCTTTTAACCAAAAATCCTCACTTTTACTGTTATCAGGGCACAAAGCTCTCAGATCTTACCTCTTTCCTTCAGATCTGACCTCTTTTCTTGGCACAGAGCTTCTCAAACTAAGTAAAGTACTGTGCGCTGGGGCGATAGATCTACGCACAAATCTTTCACAGTTTTAGGTAAGATATTTGCGCAAATCCTCTTCTTCCTCAGTTCCCAACAATCATAGTTTCAAGTCCCGGCAACATAACCATTTTTTGGCACAAGGGTAGACCCAGGGTTCAATGCTACAACAACGCACCAAAAAAACCCTAGCTACCAGCCCTTTAGTCAACACTTGTGAAGAATATGAAGTCTCACCTGAGGTAGAGGCAGGGGTTGTTGTAGGACTTAGGTGCCTGCAACCTTAGCTGGGACACAGATCTATGATTATAATACTTAACAGAGCACTTAGAACCAACAAAATTCATCAATATTTAACCAACAAAGCATTGCATCATTTATTCAGATCTGGTGTGTCTAAGCACTTATCATAGAGAGGCCAATTAGATCTATCAGATTCAAGCACTAAGCACATTCACATAAGTCATATCTAACATCCATATACATCATTAGCACAAAGCATAAACACATATATCTATCTATATCCAAGCACTTATCAATTAAAGACATAAACACATCAAGACATCACACAAAGTAGAGCAACACAACATATACATGGTTCACCCCCACCCTGGGGCTACGTCCACCAACTCTTATTCTTTATTAGCTTCTTATATAGGTTACATGCACAGAGCCTCAAAACCCTACTTTGCATAGGACAAGAGATCTATGTAGCTCACTAGATCCTCCTTCCCTGAGTAGATCTAAGCACATAGTCTTCCATAATTTGTTGGCACAGGGGTAGACCCACGGTTCAATGCTACAACAACGCACCAACAAAACCCTAACTATCATCCCTTTTGGCAACATCTGTGAAGCATATGAAGTCTCACCCGAGGTAGAGGCGGAGGTAGTTGCAGGACCCAGGTGTCTACAACCTTAGCTAGGAGACAGATATGTGATTGTAATACTTAACAGAGAACTTAGCACTGACACTTCATCAATATTTAACCACTATATACTCTGCAGATAAAACAGAGCATCGCATCATTCATTCAAATCTGATGTATCTAAGCACTTATCATAGAGAGGCCAATTAGATCTAGAAGATTCAAGCACTAAGAACATTCACATAGGTCAGATCTAACATCCATATACATCATTAGCACAAAGCATAAATAGATCTATCTATCTATATGGAAGCACTTAGAAAGTAAATACATAAACACATCAAGACATTGCACAAAGCAGAGAAACACAACATATACGTTGTTCACCTCCACCCTGGGGCTACGTCCACCAACTCTTCTTCTTTATTAGCTTCTTCAATAGGTTACATGCAGAGAGCCTCAAAACCCTACTCCACATAGGACAGGAGATCTGCGCAACTCTCTATATCCTCCTTTCCCGAGTAGATATAAGAACACAACCTTCCACAGCCTCCTACAATGGCTTGCACTTAGCTCTGCAGGTCTCACACAGTATGCACAGATCACTTACAATCCTTTAATCACATATATATAGCACTTATCCATTTGTAACTCTCTATATATGCTCACTACATCGCCTTAGCATCTATTTTTACTTTACAAAATAAGCCTAAACATGGGTAAACACATGGGATGACATCCCATACCCGTTACATAATCCCAAATCCAAAAAAGGACCCAAAAAGGGGTCGAGATCCTGCGATCTCTGCTTCGTCTTGTGCTCCTCCTTCGACAGGCTGTGAAAGTCCCAAAATAGGTCAAAATTGACCAAGGATATCCCAAAACTTGGTCAAGGTCCAACAAAACTCTCATATATGGTTTATTAAATGACATGGTGTTTATAGGTCTTATCCTTGAGTTAATTGTATATTGTTGAGGTATATCCATGTTCAGAGAGTTCTTTCGGATCCATCACGATGGATCCGAAAGAACTCTCTGAACAAAACAATGATCGCAAAAGTCTTATAACAGAAATATATCCATGTTGTATGGTGGCATATGTATGAGGGGCATGCATTGGTTCTTTGAGATACTTCATTGATGATATGGTACAGATCAACATATGGTTTATGGTTTATGGTATGGTATATGGTGCAGATTACACATGGTTGATGCTCTAGTTCATGATTCACTACTCCTTATTGTTGTATCTTTGGTTCATGATTGATGCATGAGATAGTATATATGTTGGTATATAGTTGGTGCATGGTATCATACATGTGTTAGTTGGTTGACGAGAAGATACAGGTTGATGAGAAAGTGGTAGTGAAAGAGTGGAAGTGACAAAGACAATGACAGTGACAGAGAAAGTGACAATGACATTGGTTGAGTCTGTGACAATTGGTCTACATTTATATTTCAAGGTGTTTGGATGGGGAAAGGATATGTGGTTGTATCCAAAGAACATAGGGGGTTGTATCCTCTTTCTGGTTGGAGCCAGAGAATTTGGGAGGTGGATCTTCCTTCAGGGTGTATCCTGAGAAACTAGGGGGTTGGAGCGTCCTTACAGTTGCAGCTGAAGAATCACAGGTTGGTGCTTCCAATGAATGTATTATTTTCATATATAAGAAAATCATTCTGTGGTTTTCTCTTGTTTTGGTTTCCATGTAAATTATGGTGTATTGTGTATCTATTGTGATGTTATGTTGTTTATGATTATATTGTTTATGATATATTGAATGCTAATGATAAACGGTTGAATATTTTTGAAGAATAAATTGTGGTTAAAAGTACTATTATTGCTCATTACTGATTCACTCCTCTATCAATAATCCAAAAATATTTTAGTCTTTCAAGGATGAAAATTGATGGGGAGGATTCTCATATTACCATTGTGGTGAAGGGAAAAACATGATACATAGATATATCATAAACCATATCTATCCCACAATATCTTTCTATTCTTCATATTGAGTAACTCTATTAACTTTTAAGAGTAGAGGATTTTTTGCATTTTTTCAATGATTAGCCTAAGTTTTGTTTGGATGATTTCATAGTTATTTTCGCACTCAAATGTTGACAGAAAAAGAGTGATGTGTATGGTTTTGGAGTGGTTTTTCTAGATATTATAAGTGGTAGACAATACATAGATGCAAAACTAGGTGGAGAAGAATGAAACCTCATTCCATGGTAAGGAATCTGATCGTTTATCATCCAAAACATATTATGCAATAACATTGGCACAGACATATCAGAGTAATTGTTTTATTTTTATTCCATCTAAGACTAATAATAATCATCATTATTTTCATATTTATAGGTGAGACCATACGTGGGGAACGAAGAAAATACAGGAAAAATAACAGAAATCATAAACAAAAGGATTCGTGTAAATTAATATATGAAATCCATCACTCATGTTGTTAATCTAGTGATTAGATGTGTTCAACTAGATTTTTAATTTAGGCCAACGGTGAGTGAGGTAGTGGCAAATCTTAAAGAGACGATAAAATAAATTGCATGAACACAAAGGAATGGGGTGCGCAAATAGCAGGGCATGTGCAAGATAATGATGGTCTCTCATGATGCATTAATGGCATTGAAGACATGGAAAAACAACAATCTATTAACTTGGAGGGAGTATTCAATGTACTTTTACAATGAATTTCAATGGTGTAAAAAGATGAAATGTAGGAAATTCAATTATCTTTTCGAATATGTAATTTTTATTTATAGAAATTGTGAATAACTATTTGTAAATTGAGTTTTTCTAATAGTGGTATGTTACTTTTCAAGATAAATACAATGTATATGTCTCTGCTAGTGTAGGTTGAGTACCTTAAATATGGCATTTCCTTAAGAAAAAATGTCTAATTGTAGAGAACCCATTGTTCTACTGCAGTGTGTTTTTTCAAAATTTATAATATTAATTTTATAGTTTTTTTTTTTTTTTTTTAAATTATGAATGTGAATATATCTTTGAAATTACAACACCTTCCGTTAGTGTAGGCTACGGGGTCCTTAACATTGTAAATTTTTTTATTATTTTTAGATTGTAGATCTCAATCTCTTCTAGTGAAACATATAACTTATTGGAAAAGTGGTTAATATGATAAAACGTTATAGAAAAAATAAAAGAGGTATATATTTTAGGATTTTGATAAATGTCAAGACAAAAATAGATTAAATATTAAACAATATTTTTTTCTTAAATTATATATTTGGAATCTGCATAGTCGACTCTATCTATGTCTATAGTTTCATTGAAAACAGATTTTTGTACCCTATAGAAAAATAACATCAATAACAAAGGTATTGAGAGGTATTCATAAAAATGGAGTCTTTTTATGTATTTGCAGACCAAACCACTAGGTTTTTCATCTCGAACATAAATCTGAGGAAAACAAATAAAAAAACATGTACTCTAGATTTGTCATTTCCACCCCAAAAAAAATGAAATGGAACTAACATGCACATTCTCCTAAGAACATGCATGCATTCCTAAAGTGTGGATAGATTATTAGGAAAAGGAATCAACATTTGTTCTTTCTAACACAAAATATCTCTCCTACCAACACAAAATCTCTCTCTCTCTCTCTCTCTCTCTCACTCACTCTCTCTCTCTCTCTGTCTCTCTCTCACACACACATAGTCTCTCCAACTTCTCTCTCCCTATCTCTTTCTCATTATCTCACCCCATCTCTCTTCCTCTCCCTCTGTCTCTACCCATTCTTCCCCCCTCTCCTTGTCTCTCTTCTCCCCTTTCTCTCTCTCCCCAACAATCCCCCCCACCCATATCTCTCTCTTTCTACCCCACTCACTCTCTCCTTCTTCTCTCCACATTCATCCATCACCCACTCTCTAATTCTCTCTCTCTCACTTGATCCCTCCCTCACTTTACCACTCTCTCTCTATGCTACCCCCTCCCTCTCTATATCCCCCCTCTCCCTCCCCTCTCTCTCTCTACACCTCTCCCACTCTCCCTCTCTTAGTCTCTATTACCCACTCTCCCCCACTCTCCCTCTCTTTATCTCCCTCTTTCTCTTTCTTCCATATTTACCTTTATCTCTCCCTTCCACTATCTCCCCCCTTCTCTATATTTACCTCTCTATCCCTCTCTCTCTCTAACTCTCTCTCTCATTTCATCTTCTTCTCTTAGTGGATTGAAAAATACTTCTTTTGGTGGAATTTAGAACTTGTCTTTTGGTGAACCAATTTTTTTTTCATTTGGCAACTTCAAAATTTGGTTTTCAATGGACTTCGAATTTTTTTTTTTTTGGTGAACTAAAAATTTATCCTTCAGCGGGCTCCAAAATTTGGATTTTAGTGAACTTCATAATTTGTCTTTCAGTGAACCAAGAAATTCGTCCTTTAATGAAATTAAAAACTTGGCTTTCAGAAACCTTAGAAATTCACTTGAAGGACCTACAAAAAGGTCTCTTTAGAAAAGTCAATTTTTTTGTCTTTCATCAGACTCAAAAATTATTCTCCATCGTTGAACTACAAAATGCACTTCGACAAACTACAAAGGTTATTTTCAGTGAACTCAATTTTTTGTCTTTTAGTGAATTAAATAATTATTCTCCATCACCAAACAGAAAATGTGCTTTAGTAGCCTTAAAAATGCACTTCAACAAATTGTGAATTCTTGGCTTTTAGCAAACTCAAATTTTCAATTTTTAGTGGACTCAATTTTTTTCTTTAGTCGACTTATTCAACTCAATGTTGTCGAACATTTCCAACTTGTTTTCAATGACTAAAACACACTTCTCTTCGCTGGTTGAAACCAAATTTTCTTCAACAAGAAAATAAACTTGTGTTTTCAACACCTCATTTAACTCAGAGAATTTTGACCAAACCCAAGGTGAATATGAGTCATTGATATCCAAAATATATGCCATTCATTAGTATATTTAATTTCCAAAACCTTTTTATATAGATTCACAATGGAAGCTCTAGAATTGTCTTCCCATGATCGAATTCAACCTCGAAACTATCAATTTGACCTTTCATTTTCCCAATTATATGCATATTTCACCCTAAATTTGGGAATTTCACTCAGATTTTATAAATTTCCCCGATTCCATGCGGATGAAAACTATATAACAATGAATTTGTCAAATCCATTCTACTCTTTGGCCCATACTATTCCAGTGTTGAACTAAAAGCTATAATACCAAATTGTAATGTAGCCAACTCCTTTACTGGGCCCGAGATCGCGAAGCCAACAAACATTCTATGCAAACAATGTCTACAGGGAAAATAGACCAAGACAAATTTCAAGTCAAAGGAATACTGCACAACAAAACCATTGGAAATTGTACATATTGATATGGTTGGACCAACAAGAACAAAAATATTGAAAGGTGAACAACACTTCATGCTAGTAGTTGATGACTACACAAGAATGACTGCAGTTTTCTTTCTAAACAAGAAGTTAGAGGCATTTGAAAGCTTGAAGACATGCAAAGAGATGGTTGAAACTGACATAGAGATGAAAATCAAATATTTGAGATCAGACAATGGAGGAGAATTTACATCAAATGAATTCATGGAATTCTGCAGTGAGCATGGGATAAAGAGGCAATTCTTAGTAGCAAGGACACCTCAGCAAAATGGAGTTGTTGAAAGGAAGAACAAAATAGCACAAGAAATGGCCAGAACTATGTTAATGGATTCCAAGTTGACATATGTATTTTTGGTACAAGTAGTGCATACAACATTTCATATACAAAACATAGGGATGCTTATAAATAACAGTGATACTACTCCATATGAGATATGGAAAGGAAGACCAACAAATTTAAAGCACTTCAGAGTTTTTGAAATAAAATGCTACATCAAAAGAGAATATGGTAGAATTGGAAAATTTGATTCTTGAGTCGATAAAGGAATACTAGTTGGGTACTCAAGAAAAAGGAAAGCATAGAAATGTTTCAATCTGAGAGTCAACAGAATAGTGGAAAACATCAATTTGACAATTGATAATATAGATGTATGAAATATAAAATAAATTAGAAAATATTCATTGCAACAAGATCATGAAGAATATTTGAAAGAAGAAGAAGAGAAACCAGAAGCAGAGCAAGAACAACAAGATATTCAAGTACCTCCAAAGACACCCAATAGGCGAGTGCAGAAAAATCATCCATCATATTAGATTATTAGAAATAAATATGAAGGATTTGAAACTAGAAGAAGAATCCGCTCACCAGAACAACAACATCTAGAACTACTATCTACTATTGCACCGAGTCTTTTAGAAGAACCCAACAAGGATGAATTATGGATCAAAGCTATGAATGAAAATTTAGACCAGATGGAAAAGAATGACACTTGGGAATTGGTTCCAAGACTAGAGAACAAGAACATAATCGATACAAAGTGGTTCTTATAGAAAAAATTGAATGAGTACATACATGTTACCAAGAACAAAGCAATATTGGTATGCAAAGAATACTCTCAAGTTGAAGGTATATATTTTGAAGAGATGTTTGCCCCAGTTTCTAGGATGGAAGCAATTAGAATAATACTATATTATGAATTCTTTAATAATATTAAAGTTTATCAGATGAACGTGAAATAAAAATTCCTAAACGAAGATCTAGAGGAAGAAGTTTACACTCAACAACTCGAAGGATTTCAGTTAACATAAAAGGAAGGATATGTTTGAAAGTTGATGAAAGGACTATATGGACTCAAGAAGGAACCTAGAGAATGGCATTCTAGAATGGATAGATATCTACAACAACAAGGATTCAGTAAAGGAAATGCATACAACAATCTCTACATAAATATTTATCAATACAATATATTAATCATTGAATTTTATGTAGATGATATCATCTTCAGAAGTGATGATGACAAAATTAGTCAGACATTTTCCAAATACATGAAGCATGAGTTTGAGATGTCATTGCTTGGAGAGTTAAATTTCTTCTTGGGACTTCAGATATGTCAAAGAAACAAATCTATATTTATCTCTCAAGAAAAGTATATTAGAGAAATGTTGAAGAATTTTGGAATGACAGATTGCAAATCAGACAGTACTCCTATGCAGATAAGTTTCAAGTTAAGAAAGGATGATGATTACAAGGATGTAGGTCAGAGGTAGTACAAATCGATGATTGGAAACTTAGTCTATGTGAGAAATTCTAGACCATATGTCATGCAGGTAGTTGGACAGGTTGCAAGGTTTCAAGTAGCACCAAAGGAATCACATGTTTTGGAAATAAAGAGGATATTTATATATCTCAAAGGTAGATAAGAGTTTGATTTATGGTATCCAAAAAGGAAGGATATATCTCTTGTGGCCTACATAGATGTAGATTGAGCAGGTTGCATTGATCATAGAAGAAGTACAAGTGGAGCATATTTCTACTTGGGTGAGTGTCTGGTATATTGGATAAGCAAGAAACGATCATCAGTATCTTTGTCCACATCAGAGGAATAATAGATTGCAACAACAATTTGTTGTACTTGGTTTCTTTGGATGAAGAAGACATTCCAGGATATTCAAGTAAAGTATGATGAGCCTATTTCAATACTTTTTGAAAACACCATCTCCATCGGTATTTCAAAGGATCCAGTGATGCACTCTAAGCCGAAGAACATTCCGATCAAGTATCACTTCTTACAGGAACATGATACAGATAATAACTTCAAGCTAGAGTATGTTGGGACAAAGGAGAATATTACATATATATTCACCAAGTCGCTTGCAAGGGAACCTTTTGAGTATCTGCAACAAAAACTTGGAGTAGTTTCTTCCCCATAGTGATTCACTCAACATCAAGCTTAACTAGACAGGGGGAGAGAAATAGAAGTTAAAGTATTTGAATTATTTTCATATATACATCAAATAATACACGAGGAAGCACCATTAAGAGAAAAGTTTGTAGAGTTATCAGAGGCTTGTAGATAGGGGGAGTAGCCATGGATGAGGAGCACCCTTTACCATTGATGTCAAAGGGGGAGAGATAAAGAGTAAGGAATGGAAATATAGAAGCATGCAGTCAGGGGGATAAATGGTCACAGGGGGAGCATGAGCATAAGGATTGTCATGCCTAAGTGTTTCCATCAATGCGAAAGGGGGGTATTGTTGGATAGTGGTTTGTTGGTTGTCATTGATGTCAACCATTGGAGAGTGATCTTGGAGAATGATGTCAAATCTTAGAGATTTATTTCAATCCTTGAAGAATTACGGTTGCATATTCCAATATCCACGACGGTGTGGTCTTGGTACCTAAAGTTGAATAAGCAATATGGAAATGAAGGACAGTGTAATTGTGGGCATGACCCTTATAAATGGATAATACTTGTCATGGCGGTTTGAATGATATGTGGAACTCCATGTAGTTTGTCATGGTTAGGGAGATATGGCCTTGTAAAGTTGGAAGCCCCAAAGAGTGGACAAGAATCCCCTAGTTTGTTATAAGTCTTGGTCAAAGGTGTAAAGTTGTTGTAACAAGAAAACCCTAGAATCCATCAATTAAGGAGATGAGTTACCTAGATCAAGTATATAAGCACCTCAAGGAGTCATTGACAAGTACACTAACAGACGTATTCATTTCTTATCTTTATTTTGATCTAGTGATATTTTTCTAAGGTTGTAGTGTCATTTTCTAGGGTAACAAAGAAGGATCGATGGATAAAATATCAGAGCTACAAAAAAATCCTAGTTTCTAAGGCATAAGTGAGTTGCAGGTCAATAAGCGAGCATATGTATGCATGCTATAGTGAAGAAAAGGGTGTATATATGTGGGTTGTAGAGGCCAAAGTCGCATACATGTGAAAAGACCATGAAAAGTTGACTAGATTTTGGTGCCAGATCCCTAGATTTTGAAAGGAAGGTTACATGTCAAAATGTTACTATTTTAGATCAGCCTCAAAGGTGTTGTTATGGTGGTATACGTGTTCTGATGTTTTTTTCTTTGTCATGATATGGTGTATGGTTGAGGCATACTTGGTATGTTTGGTTTGGTATCTGGATATAGTATATCTTGGTTGTTTGGCTGAGTTAGAAGCACTCTCATATTTGGTTTAGTAAATGGCATGGTTTTTATAGGTATTATCCTTGAGTTAATTGTATATTGTTGAGGCATATTCATGTTGTATGGTTGCATATGTATGAGGGGAATGCATTGGTTCTTTGAGATACTTCATTGATGATATGGTACATATCAGCATATGGTTTATGGTATGGTATATGGTATAGATTACACATGGTTGATGCTCTAGTTCATGATTCACTATTCTTTATTGTTTTATCTTTGGTTCATGATTGATGCATGAGATAGTATGTATGTTGGTATATAGTTGGTGCATGGTATGGTACATGTGTTAGTTGGTTGATGAGAAGATACATGTTGATGAGAAAGTGGCAGTGAAAGAGTGGAAGTGATAGAGACAATGACAGTGATGCAGACAGTGACAATGACATTGGCTGTTTCTGTGAAAATTGGTCTACATCTATATGTCAAGGAAGTTGGATAGGGCAAGGATAGGTTGTTTTATCCAAATAACATATGGGGTTGTAGTCTCCTTTTAGTTGGAACTAGAGAATTTGGGAGGTAGAGATTCCTTCAAGTTGTATCCTAAGAAACTAGGGGGTTGGAGCGTCCTTCCAGTTGCAGTTGGAGAACCATAGGTTGGTGCTTCCAATGAATGTATTCTTTTGATATATAAGAAAAGCATTTTGTGGTTTTCTCTTGTTTTGGTTTCCATGTAATTTCGGGTGTACTGTGTATCTATTGTGATGTGATGGTTTTTATGATTATACTGTTGATGATATATTGAATGCTAATGATAATATGTTGAATATTGTTGAAGAATAAATTGTGGTTAAAAGTACTATTATTGCTCATTATTAATTCACTCCCCTATCAATAATCCAATAAGATTTTAGTCTTTCAAGGATAACAACTGATGGGGAGGATTCTCATATTACCATTGTTATGAAGGGAACAACATGATACATAGATATATCGTAAACCATATATATCCCACAATATCTTTCGATTCTTCATATTGAGTAACTCTATTAACTTTCAAGAGTAGAGGATTTTTTGTATTTTTTCAATGATTAGCTTAAGTTTTGTTTGGATGATTTCATGGTTATTTTTTCACTCAAATGTTGATAGAAAAGAGTGATGTGTATAGTTTTGGAGTGGTGTTTCTAGATATTATAAGTGGTAGACAATACATAGATGCAAAACTAAGTGGAGAAGAATGAAACCTGGTTCCATGGTAAGGAATCTGATCATTTATCATCCAAAACATATTATGAAATAACATTGGCATAAACATATTAGACTAATTTTTTAATTTGTATTCCATCTAAGACTAACAATCATCATCATTATTTTCATCTTTATAGGTGAGACCATACGTGGGGATCAAAGAAAATAAAGGAAAAATAACAGAAATCATAGACAAAAGGATTTATAGAAATTAATATATGAAATCCATCACTCATGTTGTTAATCTAGTGATTAGATGTGTTGAACTAGATTTTTATTTTACGCCAATGGTGAGTGAGGTAGTGGCAAAGATTAAAGAGGCATAAAAAGAAATTGTGTGAACACAAAGGAATGGGGTGCACAAATAGCAGGGCATGTGCAAGCTAATGATGGTCTCTCATGATTCATTAATGGCATTGAAGACATGGAAAAAAAATAATCTATTAAATTGGAGGGAGTATTCAGTGTACTTTTACAATGAATTTCAATATAGTGTACAAAGATGAAATGTAGAAAATTGAATTATCTTTTCGAATATGTAATTTTTATTTATAGAAATTGTGAATAACTATTTGTAATTTGAGTTTTTCTAATAGTGGAATATTACTTTTCAAGATAAATATAATTTATATGTCTCTTCTAGTGTAGGTTGAGTACCTTAAATATGGAATTTCCTTAAGAAAAATTGTCTAATTGTAGATAACCAATTACTCTATCATGGTGTATTTTTTCAAAATTTATAATATTAATGTTATAGTTTTTTTTTTAAATTATGAAAGTGAATATATTCTTGAAATTACAACACCTTCCATTAGTGTAGGCTACGAGGGCCTTAACATTGTAAAAAAATATTATTTTTAGATTGTATATCTCAGTCTCTTCTAGTGCAACATATAACTTATTGGAAAAGTGGTTAATATGATAATTGTTACAGAAAAAATAAAAGAGGTATATATTTTAGGATTTTGATAAATATCAAGACAAAAATAGATTAAAAATTAAACAATATGTTTTTCTTAAATTACATATTTGGAATCTGCATATACGACTCTATCTGTGTCTATAGTTTCATTGAAAACGGATTTTTGTACCCTATGGAAAAATAGCATCAAGAACAAAGGTATTGAGAGGTATTCATAAAAATGGAGTTTTCTTATGTATTTGCAGACCAAACCACTAGGTTTTTCATCTCGAACATAAATCTGAGGAAACCAAATCAAAAACATGTACACTAGAGTTGTCATTCCCACCCCCAAAAAATTGAAATGGAACTAACACGCACATTCTCCTAAGAAAATGCATGCATTCCTAAAGTGCACACACATTATTAGGAAAAGGAATCCATATTTGTTCTTGCTAACACAAAATATCTCTCCTACCAACACAAAATATCTCTCCTACCAACACAAAATTTATCTCTCTCTCTCTCTCTCTCTCTCTCTCTCTCTCTCTCTCTCTCTCTCTCTCTCTCTCACACACACACACACACACACACACACACTATCCCTCTCCCTCCCTCCATTTATATTACTCTCTCTCTCTTTCTCTCTCGCTCCAAATTCTCTCTCCCTATCTATTTCTCACTCTCTCACTCCATCTCTCTCCCTCTCCCTCTCTCTCTACCCATTATTCCCCTCTCTCCTTGTCTCTCTACTCCCCTTTTTCTCTCTCCCCCATAATCCTCCCCACCCCTCTCTCTCTCTACCCCACGCACTCTCTCCTTCTTCTCTCCACATTCATCCATCACCCACTCTCTAATTCTAGCTCTCACACTTGATCCCTCCCTCACTCCCCTACTCTATCTCTA
>ML785391.1:193218-223348 GCA_009831015.1 Picea engelmannii
TAATATGTAGTTTTCTCTTACTTTTAAGATAAGTAAAACATATTATAAATACTATATATATTAATCATGTATTACAAAGTTGTATATTATTATTTAGATTGAATAAAATTATGTGATCATTTTAATATGAATTGGAATTTAAATTTTATGTGGTGTTTTTTACTTTAAAATAAGTAAAAAATTTACAAAGTTTTATATTATTATTTAGATTCAGTAAAATTATATGATCATTTTAATATGAATTAGAATTAGAATTTTATGTAATGTCTCTTACTTTTAAAATAAGTGAAACATATTATATTGAAATTTGAATTTTATGTAATGTCTCTTACTTTTAAAATAAGTGAAACATATTATATTGAGATTTGAATTTTATGTAATGTCTTTTACTTTTAAAATAAGTGAAAAATATTATAAAAATAAGTGAAAAATATTATAAGTATTTGATGTATTAATTATGTATTACATTTTAAAAGTTGTATATTATTATTTAGATTGAGTAAAAATATGTGATCATTTTAATAGGAATTGGAATTTGAAATTATAATAGTGATATATATTGATATCAAACATTGACACTAAGCAATGTAGTACAGGAATATAAGAAAGTCTATGAACAATAAATGAAAATATTATAAATACTTGATTTATTAATTATGTATTACATTTTGAAAGTTCAATATTATTATTTAGATTGAGTAAAAATATGTGATCATTTTAATAGGAATTGGAATTTGAAATTATAATAGTGATATATATTGATATCAAACTTTGACACTAAGCAATGTAGTACTATGAATATTAAAAAGTCTATGAACATAAGTTTAAAGACATATAGACATATATATTAGTTTTGGGAACATGGGCTAATGCATATATGGTCACTGCATTGACATTTGTCAATGCATAATATTCATGTTATTAATGTGTGAATTTTGAATTTACATGCAAATGATTTTATTTAGACATTAAAAAGTAGTGTTAATAATGTTTTACCATACCTTTTATAAATTTATAAAAATGTTTTTATAATACATATATAATTAATATACTTGAGATTATGGAATTTCATCTCATTAATAACAATCTCTACATATTAATGCATGTTAATGATGTGTAAATTTTGGATTTATATACCAATGGACTTATTTGGACATTAAGAAATAGTGTTGTTAATGTCTTACCATGCCCTTGATAAATTTACACAGGAAGTTTAATATAATACATATATGATTAAGATACTTGAAATTATGGAATTTCATCTCATTAATAATAATTTCTATATATCCTTGATATTATGGAATTTATCTTGATATTATGGGGGTTTTCCTATGAAAATTATGATGTTTTAGTATAATGCAAGTACCATGGGAATTTTTTTTGTTGGGAATTGTAATTTTCTCCTTTTTATCATGTCATCTAGACTATGAATGTTTTTCCAATTTTATTATTTTAGATGAGAATACGAAATTTTACTATAATGCCCTTACGGATAATATGGTGAAAATGGAATTTGTTTGCTGGTAATTAATAAGTTTACAATAATAATATGAATAGTATAAACGAGAATGTTGAGAGTTTGAGGTACTCTAATACGACTAGGGTTTTGACTATGTTCGCCTTAGCTGCCTCCCATGGCCGGTCCAGGAGAAGGGGAGCTATCGCCCCGTCCTTCTCCTGCTTCTTCCTTTCGCAAGTGTCTAGCTGTCCAAGGTAAGAAGTTCCACCCTGCAGAACCACCAAGCTTCATCAAGAAGCTCAACTTAATCCCTGAAATCAATCTTCCCTCGGACCATCCAATGAGGGTAGCAATTTCCCTATCAAAATGAGGATTGGTAGGTCAATTCATGGGGCTCTGGCCATCAGCCCGAACCACGGACAACTGGATCCAAAGGAATTGGAGACCGCTGATCAAAAATAGTGTAACCTGTTATGCAGTGGGAAGAGGATTATTCATCTTTGAATTCATCTCTCAGGAAGACATGGATCTCATCTTCAGGAACGAGCCGTACTTCATGGGCACTCAAGGGCTTTATCTGAATCGCTAAACCCCAAGCTTCGATCCAACACTTGAAGTCCCCAAGGACGTTCCATTCTGGGTCAAGCTACCCAACCTACCAATCCATTGTTGGAACCCCTCTTCGCTTCAAGCAATCGAGAACTGGTTGGGACAATACATCGACAGAGCAGATCCTAGAGACCAATACTCATGCGCATGAATCTGCGTGGAAGTCGATCTGGAAGAGGGACTTCCTGAAGCATTCAAACTCAAGGTCAGAGTCTGGAAACATTACCAGAAGCTGGACTACGAACAACTCCCGTTCAAATGCAGGGGATGCCATGAATACGACCATTTCCAGAGGAACTGCCCTAAAAATCCAAACAAGGAGAAAGAAAGTGGAGAAGGTTGGCAACAACCAAGAAAAGGGAAATCCAACTCCAAAACTAAAGGCCCAAGGAATGAAAAGACAACCCCCACACAAGCCAAGGACCCAGGAAATAATTCAGATACAAGGGTAGAGAAAACCTTTAGAATACTGGCTTAGGAACATGCAGAGAAAACAACGGAAGAAAATACACAGGAAGAAACCCCAATAGAAGAAACGCGTGAAAATCTAACCCCCGAAGTCATAGAGATCCATTCGCCGACAGAAGAAGAAGAGCAATGCAAATCCCCCCCAAGAAAGGACACAAGGCCATACATAGAGGAAGGGTAGGTCTCGTCAGATAGTGATTACGAAGGTGCAGGTGATGCCCTAGTCGCACCAAAGAAAACAAGAAGAGGTAGGAAATCCAAGCTGGGCTCGTTAAACTCACATCGAAGGACGTTACCATTGTGTGTTTTATTAATCACATTTGCATACCCGCATATTTGGACTAATGTCGCCTCCATGTTGCTCTCAACTGAACCATCTAAAGCATGCCTTATACGCAAGCCCTGTAGCACTTTGCCTCTGCGACTTGACACCTTTGTCCCCTGGAGGATTTTTCTTGAGTGTCCTTACTTTGAACATCAGTCTTGTCCCTGTGCCCTGAACTTGTATGTTTGCAACACTCATTCCTCCTTTGTAACGTAACATTCTTTTATTCTTTTTTCCAAAATTATTGAAAAAAGACAAAAAAAATCAAATATACCCCAAAAAGAGGAAGGGAAAAGTATTTTCTTTATTGGCAGCATAATGAGTCGCCCTTGGATAAAGCACATTTGTCTGTTTGTTCGTAAAACTCTAGTATTTAATAAGACCTTAGGAAGTTGTTCTCGCCACATAGAGCTATGTCCTCCTTCGTTTGGTTATTCTTTCAAACATATGGAGAGTTTGTGTTGCCTCCTGCCTCGTAAACTTATGTTATTTCCATGCTACTTGAGTCTCATCATTTGTCGTGCTATTGTCCAAGGGAATTTTTTACCAAGCCTGAGTCGGCCCCTCTGCAGTTTGTCTCTTGCCCTCATACCCGGCCATCCTGAACGTCCAATCAAGTCTTTGTTCGAAATCAATGAATCCTTCAGTCTAATCATCAATATTCTCTAGTCCATTACCAACGAGCCATCGAAGACCTCTGGGTAGTGAATTTGTACACTCATATTACACTCCTACACAAGTTTTGAAGATTTTGAAGTTGTTGCTCGATCTCTAAAGACATCATCTCCAACCATTAGGCCTTATCATCTTCTAGAAGATGGATACTCTACATGTATATCTTTTTTATTTCAAGATGTAGCTGTGTTGTGTATTGCTCATGGCTACACTTTATATAGTTATATGACATGGATCTATAGTGTATTTTATTGGTAGCCATGCTTTTATTTTATCCTGAGCATGGGTATTCCCACCTCGGTGAGACAATTATTCTTTTGTAGACGACACCTCCTGATTTCTGGTCCCTGGGCTCACTTGTTTGGCACATCAGTGAAGATTGTTAATGTATTTCGGCCATCAGATGCTCTTCTGACCTCACACATTAGGGGGCATCTGTTATAACCCTAATTTGCACCAGACATGCTTACCTAGCATCAGGCCATCTCAGATTCCTTCTTTGCCAAAACACTGCTGAACAACTCTTCTTAAAAACCCCTTTTATAAAGTCCCATGCGCCCTACTCCATTACTACACGCGTGTACATGCTCGCTGACCCAAGACAGCCCGCATGTACCTACAAAAGAACAAAAAAAGGAAAGTTGTTGACGGAACACATAGCTTTGGGTAAGTTAACTAAACCTTTCGGCCATGCATGGTCGGAAGTTCGACCGAATATCTAGCTTCTTCTAGCCTATAAAAGAAAGGCTAGGGGTCCCATTTGGAGGAGGAGAACCATAGTAAAGAAACTATACTCGATTGTGCATTCCCTTTGTCCCAGCCTTTAGCCATCCTTGTGCAAAGAGAAGTATAGAGCAAAGAAGTTGGAGGACAGTTGAAGAGGAGCCCAGGACCAGGTTCGTGGAGCAGTGGTCGGCTTCATCATTGTAAGTTGATTTTTTGAGGTTAATAATAAAGAAGTACTTTTCTTGTCCCACCATATGAGGTTTTCATGGTTTATTGCATACATGTTGATTAAATCTCTAACCCATTAATCTGTAGATCAAATGCATGTGGAGTTCTTTGTTTGTCTTGTGTGAATGCATGTCAGCCTTGGGAGGAGAGCTGCAGTCAAAGAGAGACCAAGCGTGAAGAAGGATCGATATCAAACGCCCGAAATAAGGTATTCTCACTTGATCTTCTTAACTACGTATTTGCTTAAGAATAATGGGGATTAGGTATGGGATGACGGTAGAAAGTAGGAATCTTTAGGTCTTTTCTGCATGCACGATAAAACCCTAAGTGCTAGTCCGTAGAGGGATTTACCACTCACAACAAGAGGATAGGATAATATAATTGGAGATGTTTGGAGGGATTATAAAAAAATAATTAATGTTAATCACACTCACCAATGACTAACGACCAACTTTTGGCATGCAAGGAAGTTATTGTGGTTAATTTGAACCTTTCATTTATGAGGACAATGAAGAATATTCCATTTCTATTAAATCATGTCCACAGAAAAAAGATGCATCATTAATATAGCAATGTTTAGGACTATTTGATTTGTATAATTTTAAATAGTAAATAAGGGTAAATGTCATACAATTTTAACTTTTTCAATTTATTTTTATTAGAATATGTCTAGACAATCTTGATTGAAATTGTAATTTTGGATTTGATGAAATTGTAATTTCATGGGGGCTTCTCCGTGCTGACCAATATCTTATCACATTCATTCATAACAGGTTTTTTTTAATTTTGATAAATAAGGTCAATATATTGTAGGTATTGGGGGGGTCTAGGGTCTCAAGGGGTTTATAGGTATTAGGGGGTATAAAAAGGGGTATCTAGTTAAAGTAGGGGTTTCTTAAATATTGGAAATATGTATTGGGAGGGGGGTTCAACAGAAGGATTTTTGGAGATATTTATCAATATCTATTCAAATTAGGGGTATTCTTTAATACCCCATGAACACAGGCGTTATGTCACAGGTTCATTGAGTGAATACCCCGTATGTAATTTTAGGTTGGAGGAATCTCTTCAATGTGGTTGTATCATTAGAAAATGCTCATTGCACTAATATTGGTTTTCATAAATAAATGGTTGGATTAATTGCTTCCCAATCAACATCATTATGCATATGTAATAGAGAAAGTAGCAAGGAAACACATAATTATTCATATTCTCCCCACCACCTACCTCTGAATCATATTTCCACAGTAGCAGTTTATACAATCATTGTAGTTGTCAAATGCACATTTATAAGGGAAAGAAGAGTGAAAAGTACAAACAAAACACAAATCAAGGACCAAACGGAAATGCCCCCAACTGAAAAATAATAATTCTAGGGAAAACTCCAAAACATTTAATCAGAATCATAATACTAGTAACAACAATCAACCAAAATAGGGAAAGAACAATGCTATGAGAACAATCTTCCCTTATGTGTTATGTGTTGAGTTTTTGCATTACACTCATCAATTCTCCCAAACCGTAGAGAACAAACGAATAAATGAAATGATGTCCAATTAGGTCCCTAACCCTCCACAAAGAGTAGCTTCCCCTTTGAAATAATTTTCTCCACCACCACAATTGGATTTTCTACACAACCCCTTCTTGCAACAAGGCATTGTAGCCAATCAATAGGAAATCAATAACTCCTCATCCCCATAGATCAACTCATGCACTATGACCCCTAACCAACATCTAATATGGCCAACATTCTTCCCTTCATAGGGGTGAGTTAGGAACTCTTGTCATACATTGATATAGGCCTCAAGATCTTAAAATATTCCATGTTGCCTGATGCATACCATGGTGAAGCACTTTAGGATCCTTCAATTGACTCAACCCAAGTATGCATGTTGATTTCATTCAAGGTAATACCATATACCACTAAATATAGTCTCTCATGGATCCCCTTAGGAATAACTATGTTGTATTGGTACTTATCACCCGCAACACTATAATATTCCAAATACAAAGTAGTATTCAAAACATAAATAATTAGCCATAAATGGCAGATAAACAATGATATAACCAAAACAACACCACAATAATACCAAAATAATACCAGAATAACACCAGAAAGAGCACTTTGATTACTGAGAGAAATATTCACTTGCCTCTTCGAGGGGCAAACCTCCAGCAGAGAAGAGCTCTATTACAATAATATCCAAGACAAAACTTCTCATACGCTCTATTCCTATTTATACTAAATCTATCTATCCAAAAGAAAATTTTAGAGGAAGATCCTTGTAGAAGCGGAAGCTTCTATTAGGTCTTCTTACATTTGACTTATTCCTCATTATTGCTAGGCCTTATTAATATTGACCTTTATTACATGGAAATATATTATTCTACCCACTTGAGGGGTTAGGTAGGTTAGGTCCCTAACATGCCCTCCCCCTTAGAATCTGTCATGTCCTTAAGGCTTGCGATGAGGAAATTGATGTTGAATGTTAGCGGGCTCCCAGGTCGCATCTGCTGGAGTTGTATCTTTCCACTGAACTAACACTTCCTTGATGGTACGCGGATGAAGATGATGATCTTGTTGGTCCAAAACTTCTTTTGGAAGCCACCAGATGGATCCTTTTTCATCCAACTCGGGAAGGTTGGTTTGATTTTGGCACTTAGTTCCAATCACCTTCTTTAAGTAAGAGACATGAAAAACATGATGGAGGTTAGAATGATTGGGTAAATCTAATTGATAGGCCACGTTCCCAATGCTCTTGGGAACTATATAGGGACCATAAAATTCAGGTGCCAGTTTTTGACAATGTTCGGCCTTGAGTGAAGTTTTCTTATAAGGTTGCAGCCGAAGATATACTTGTCTCGTTCAGGAAATTGTAGATCTGAGCGACCTTGATCAACTTGTTGCTTCATGTGATTTTGAGCCATGACCAAATTCTCTTTGAGGGTACAAAGAATAGCCTTGCTAACTGTAAGTGTTTGGTCAACCGCCCCGACCTTCTATACACCTGGCATGTAGGAGAGAACTGAAGGTGGCTTTTGGCCATATACTTCTTCAAAAGGAGTCATGTGAGTATTTGTATTGTAAGAAGTGTTGTCCCACCATTCAACTAATGGTAACCATTGAGCCCATTGATTTTTCCTTTCATAGGAAAAACACCTCAAATAAGTCTCCAAACACTTATTGATGGCTTCATTTTGACCATTAGTCTGGGGATGATAGGCGGTGTTGAGATGCAATTGGTTGCCCTGGAGTCTGAACAGTTCTTGCCAAAAATTACTAGTGAAAGTTGGATCTCGATCAGAAACAATAGAATGAGGCATGCCATGAAGCTTGAAGATATGATCCATGAAAAGTTGAGCCACAGTTGATGCGGTAAATGGGTGTTGAAGAGAACATAAATGATCATACTTGGAAAGATGATCCACAACCACCATGATGATAGACTTATTTCCTGATTTAGGTAATCCCACAATAAAATCCATAGAGATGTCCCTCCAAATAGTGGGTGGAATCAGAAGCAGTTGGAGTGTGCCAAGATTTTTTATGGTTTCGCCTTTGTTGCATTGACAAATATCACATTTTGCTACACAAGTGCGAACATCCTTTTTCATACCATCCCAAAAAAAAAAATATTTGACCCAGTCATAGGTTTTGGTAAACCCTGAATGCCCAGTTGTGGGAGTAGCATGAAGCTCAAAAAGCACCGTGGAATTAATTTGTCACTATTTACTTAAGTACAAATGACCTTTGTAGAAAATTCCGTCGTTGTGCCAAGAGTACCTTGGGGAAACTAGAGAGTTTTCTTTCAATTATTGGATCATATACAATATTTTAGGATCATGTAGGCATTCTTGGTGCACAACTTGGAGCCAATCTAGTATAATGAAGGAGAGGGAAAAATGAACCCTTCATCTTCATATCTTCTAGAAAGAGCGTCAACAACCACATTTTATTTTCCTTTCTTGTAAATAATCTCATAATCATAACCAAAGATCTTAGTTACCCATTTTTTTTTCTCTGGGAAGGAAGGACGGTGCTCCAAAAAATACTTGAGGCCTTGATGATCTGTCTTAATTTGGAAGCGTTTCCCCAGGAGATAAGGACTCCAAAGATGCAATGCATTCAAAATAACAAACATTTCCTTTTCATATATTGAATGGCCCAAATGGAGTTCGAACAATTGTTTTCTAGTAAAGTCCTAAGGTCTTCCTTCTTGCATAAGGATAGCTCCAATTCATCTACCTGAGGAAGCTCCAATTCATCTACCCGAGGAATCACATTTGAGGACAAAGGTTTTTGTGAAATCAGGAAGGGCCAAGACCAGAGTAGTATGCATAGCTTCCTTCAAAGCTTGAAAATATTGATTCGTTGCGAGAGTTCAAGTGAAATAATTATTTTTAAGGAAAGCAGTAAGAGGGGCCACAATCTTCCCATAATTATGAACAAACTTGTGATAACAACTGGTTAAAACCAAAAAACCAAAAAAGATTTTGATACTCTTGGGGTGAGTCCAATCCTGCATTGCGTCAATCTTTTTAGGATCCACCCGGACACTAGCCTTTCGAACAATATGACCCAAGTACTCTATTTCTAAGGCTCCAAAGGAACATTTAAAGTGTTTGACGAAAATTTGGTGTTGTGAGAGTAGATGGAGAATTTGATCCACATGGAAAATATGAGATTGCCAAGTTTTACTATAGATGAGAATATCATCAAAGAAAACTAAGAAAAAATGACGGAGAAAAGGATGGAAGACATAATTCATGAGGCTTTAGAAGGTGGAGGGGGAATTACACAGGCCAAAGGGAATCACCAAAAAATCATAATGACCCTCGTGAGTTAAAAAGGAAGTCATTTGTATGTCATATTCTTGCATACATATCTAGTGGTAGCCAGAACACAGATCAAGTTTAGTGAAGTACTGAGCACCACTCAGCTCATCCAAGAGATCATCAATGACAATAATGGGGAACTTGTCCTTGATGGTGAGATTATTGAGGGTATGAAAGTTGGGACACATGCACCAAGTACCTTCTTTATTAAGTACCATGACCACAGAGGGAAGAATAAGGGCTATTATTGGGACAGATAACACCTACCTGGAGCAATTCCTATAACACTATTTTCTCAATTTCATTCTTTTGGGAAAAGGAGTTGACGATAAGGGAGAACATTCAGAGGAAGAATGTGAGGAACAAGGGGAATTGAATGATCAGGAACACCACAAGAAGGAGGAAGTCCCTGAGGGGTGGAAAAAATATATTGATATTTGGAAAGGATAGCTTGAAGGTCAGGATGCACAGAGGGTGTCTCAATGGCTTGAATATAATGGAGTTGAGAAATGATATCGGAGTGGCCTTCCTTAACGAGATTTTCCATATGATGGGAACTAATGATCTCAGGAGAACCAGCTGTGAGACCTTGGAATTGATACCTTTGTCCTTCCTGTTGGAATTGCATGGTTAATTCCTTAAAATCCATAAGAATGGGACCCAAAGTGTGTAACCATTCAACACCTAGCACAATGTCACAACCTCCCATGCCAATGGAAAACATATGAGACTTTAGTATATAATGTCCAATTTGAAGACGAACATTTTCACAGTGCCCACCGCATTTCATGTACCCACCATTGGCTATCATGATTTAAAAATTATTAACAGCACGAATATAGAAATTGGTTTCTTGGGCAATGCGACAATGAATAAAATTGTGGGTGCTACCACTGCCAACAAGGATGATGACCTTCATGTTCTTATTGTATCCAATGATATCGAGTGTTTACAGGCTCAGGAATATAGTAAGTGCATGAAATTAAATAAGTGGGTCAACTTCAAGTAGGTCAGTAGGCTCTTGGGTGGCATCAGGAAGGGAGGGTTCTTCAACAAGGGGAACAGTCGGATCCTCTTCAGGAACATCTTCAGAAATGGCCATGAATAGATTTTGTTCCTTACACTTGTACCCTGGAAAATATTTTTCATCACAATTATAGCAAATACCCTTCAGTTAGCATTCAACCATTTCAACCCTAGTTAGTTTTTGGACCTTGAGGGGAGTGATAGGGGGGTTAAGATTAGTGGGTCGAGGGCAAAGAAAAAAGGGGGTTTTTTGTTCTGGGAAAAAAATACTTGTTGGGCCTCTTTATCATGTTGAGTAGCTTCCAACCAAATTGGAGGGTGGGCCATGAGAACATGGGATCATACTTCATCCTTAAGACCACTGATAAATCATTCACGAAAGAACACATATAGCATGCCCTCTGTTTGAAAGACCAAATGCTCAAAAGAAGTGATGAAGTCTTCCACTATGCCTGACTGTTTCAACTTGTTCAAAAGACTAAGATAGTGGGTATCAGTATCAAAGTGGGCATAGAGCTCAACAACAAACTGGCTCTAGGCAATATACCCCTTACGTGAATTTGTTTTCCATTGCCACCATTTCCAGTGTTCAGGATCTAGATAGAGGAAAACATAGCGAAGTTTGGCCAACTCGTTAGCAATACCATGGAGAAAACAATAATCTCCATTTGAGTAACCCAACCCATAGGTTTGGAGCCCTCAAATTTATTAACCTCTACGCGGGGAAGACGGGGTTCATGATGAAAGGAGTTGGATTGAAAATGTGGATACTGAGAGGAATAAACAACATCGGGTTGGTCTGATGAGGAAGGACCCGTAGGGTGGTTCAACAATTGATTGACAACATACTAGAGGGAGTTAAATTGGGTGGTGAGGTTGGAACCCATGTTGTTAAATTTGTGCTCTAATTTGTCAGTGAAGGAATGGGTAGAATCCATCTGAGATGTGATATGTTTGATGGAGACATGGGCTTGATTGATGGAAGCTTGGAGTTATTGGTTGCGAGTGGTGTCCATTTGGATAGGGGAAGTGCGTGTAAGGAAAAAACATGGGTGGGTGGGACCACAAAAAAAAGAAGACTTAGAAGTGATAGGTACCATGACGATCAGTGCATGAAGGGAAACATAATGGAATAGGTGGAAAAATAGGGAAAGTAGGAAGGGGTCAGGTCCACTGAAACAAAATGGATTAAAAATGAAGGTTATGAATGTGATCATGGAGAAAAGTGGAATCCAATGGAATATGTCCCAAATAAGTGTGTCAGCGGGACCAATATACTCTTTTTTTGTTTTTACTCATCTGGAGTTATACTCCGATCTGAAGAATAATGAAGTGATGAAATGCCCAAATGCTTAACATGAAGAAATGTGTAGTAATTTCTCAATCCGAATGCAAGAAACATAGTTGCATGATAATATATCTTGTTTGTTCTATTTTTGGTTTTGTCCCAAGGGTTTGGGTATTCAAGGGTTCTACAGACAAGGGTTTTCCCTGTGTTATAGATCTCTGATATACGTGTGGGGTCCAATAGTAGTACTCTGCCCAATATCTCAGGGCACCAACTAAGGAGGCTAGACCATGCCCTTAGCCATACTACCCGACTACCCAGGTACTAGAGAGTATCTTCCTGAGTGTTGTTCTCGGTGGCACTATAACAGTCAGGTGGCCGATCGGTTTATCTATGGAGGACTTCAAGAGATATAGTTCGATCCATGTACAGGTGTTGTCTGATGCGCTACCACTTGAAGGGGTACCAACAGGGGTTACAAGGGTCGCCAACAGATGTGCGATTAAGTACCCCTTGTATTTCCTACGTGTATGAATCTCTGACCGTGGGTTTATGCGTGTAACGACAGATCTCGGTAGCTTAAAGACGCCGAAATAATTCTCCACCTTGAAAAAAAAATAACCCACAATTTTCTGCTAAGGAAGGTGCTCTTATACCACTTGTAATATTCCAGATATAAAATAGTATGCAGAATAGAAATAATTATCTAGAAATGGCAGATAAACAATGATATAACCAAAAGAACATCACAATAATACCAAAATAACACCAGCAAGAGCACTTTGATTACTGAGAGAAATGGTCACTTGCCTCTTCAAGGGGGAAACCTCGAGCAGAGAAGAGCTCTATTACAATAATATCCAATACAAAACTTCTCATACCCTCTATTCTTATTTATACTAAATCTATCTATCCAAAAGAACAATCTAGAGGAAGATCATTCTAGAAGCGAAAGCTTCTATTAGGTCTTCTTACATTTGACTTATTCCTCCTTATTGCTAGGCCTTATTAATATTGACCTTTATTACATGGATATATATTATTCTACCCACTTGAGGGGTTAGGTAGGTTAGGTCCCTAACAAACACTTACACCGGAGCCAAAATCATCATCTCACATAGTTTTACACCCCATATAACTACTATTACCACAATTAAAATGTTGATTAATTAAGTTGGTTCTCATTTATGTCAACCCTTGAAGAAAATACGATAGAAAATTGTGGTACCCCCTATTGATATTATGGTAGTTCCAGGAGGTATTAACCTCCACGTGTAACCTTTGACAAGACTAGAATATTTCGGGAAGCAAGAGAAACCCTAAAACGTTGGATAATAACCCTAGGAGACAACTCGACTCATGAGAATAATTAATATTGAGTTATTATCCTCTAGAAAGATAAGTTGGCCCAGTCAATTGAGATAGAGAAGTATAAATAGAGGTCACTAGACATCATTTTTCACTCTCACTCTCACATCTACATAAGGACTAGTGGTGTGCAAGTTTGGAGAGGGAGTTTAGTTGCAACTACTGCAACTAATATTTTGGTTTTGGTTGGAATTTATGTTGGTTATGGTTTGGAATTTTTCTTGGTTATGGTTTGGAATTTCTTCTTGGTTTCCATTATTCTTTCTTGGTGTGCTACCCTTGGAGAAAGGTGTGTTATCCTTGGTTGTCTATTGGTCTACTACCATAATTATTTTGTCTGTCAAGGTTAAGGTGCTTGGGGGTGGCCTTTGTGCCTATCGATGGGTGAGAATATTGTTATATTTTCTATGAAAAAATGAGGACATCCCTTTCTTTCTAATAGGTTATGGGCCCACACTATATTCAGATAGTCTAACCACTAGAAGATAGATTGTGAAGTTATTTGTTAAGCTTGTTATGGAACCAGTTTAAGTTGCAGCTAGGTTTTGTTATTATGCAGCTGCAAAAAACTCTAACCCATGTGTTCGAAAATTTCTGGTGAAATGTTTTGACCTAATTCCTTGACATCCTAGTGCACCCTAGCCTAGTGCACATCTTGGTACTCTCAGCCAGCAAAAACGTCAAGTTTGACTGGTCAAAGTCAAATTCAAAGGTTGACTCTTGGGAAAATTGATTTTGTGGTCAAAGTTGAAATTTTAGAGTTTCTAGCATGTTCTAATCACTGAATCTTTTGATTGAGTTTCTAATATTTTCTTGTCAATATGGTATCTAGTTTCATATTAAAAGACAATCTAGACAATGTTACAAGGTTTCAAAGGTATGCATTTGCATATGCTATCTAATTTATATCATCTAGCAAAACATGAGTGTGTTTACAGGGAAAGTACTAGAGATCTTGTCCAAGCTGTAATCTTGGATTCAATGCATTTAGAAGATCAAGTGCACCCTCCATAGAAGTTAAGGTGTTAGGTTGCAGGTTTGATTAAATTGTTAAGCTTCAAATTTGTTTATATCAAAGGTGATAGTTACGACATTACAAATTGTGAAGGCAGTCTTTGAAAGATTTTATTATTGCTAGGTGCAATGAATAGTGACTGCATATGAATACTATTATTATATATGCTTATTGTACTTATTTGCAAATATGAACTAACACCAACTCTAGGAGATATTTATTATTTTTGTTCTCAGACTAGATCATCTTACTAATTCTACCAAAAAACTATCCTTCATATGAAATATGTTGTATCGGAAACACTTTTGTTCTTGTTTTCTCAAGCAAATTATTTCATGAAGATGTATTTTCGAGTAGGTACCCTTGTGAAATATGTTTGATGAACAATCCTTGTGGAAGTTGTCATAGAAGAAGTTTAAAAGGATGGAACAAATTCCATCAGAATAGATAGAGCCAAACTTAAAGAGACTCAGAGGAGTCAGAATCGAAGGAAGTTAGAAATCAAAAGGAAAATAGAATAGGCTTGTGACACTTTGAAGAAATAAAAGAGAGATGCAACAGACAGAAGCATGAACTCTATTAGATGGAAAGAGATGATCACATAATTCCAAAAGAAGAGCATGAATATTACTCATTCAGGCATGAAGCTAGGATTAGGAGGGAGCTAATCCCCAATGATATGATCCATTGAAGAAGAATCCATAAATACTATGAAATATCCATCCATTTTCTTCATTGGAAGTAGAAACAATGATAAGAACCACATGTTCAGTTTGACTCTAGAAGAAGTCTTCTTCAAAAAGAAGCCTTGAATATCCTTGGTTGTCCATGTACATTTATGTTCATATGATAGAAGGTTGGAGCCTTCAGGAAATAAGGGCATGTAATATGTAGAATATTACATGAACTCCAACATTGAAGATAAAAATGAGGAAGAACATGAACATTCCAAGAAAGAAAGAAAAGTTAGAACAACCAATTGAACCAGTTTGAAACCACTAGAAGTATTCAAGAAGAAGGAATGGAAGGAATCGTTGATGAAGAATAATGTATGTGAGAAATTAAGCATTGATAGATACAAAGCGAGACTCAGAGCTATAGGGTTCTCCCAATAGGAGGGAGAAGACTGCAATGACAACTTGTTCTAGTAACCAAATATACCTCTACCTGAGCCATTATATCTCCTGCAATATCCATGGGTTGGAGTTTACATCAAATGAATGTAAATATTGTTCTTTTTAATAGAGTAATTGAAGAAGAAGTGTATGCAAATAAAACTCAATTTTTTTAGGTATACCAGAAAGATACCCTTGTATGCAGATGGAAGAAGACCTTGTATGGATTCAAGAAAACTTGGTGCAGAGCCTCTCATGTACAACATAAGAATGGTGAAAACTTTGTATGACAGACAAAGTATATTGAAATGGTTCTTCAAAAGTTTGAGATGATGGATTGAAAATCCATGGAAAACTCCAATGATGACAAACTTGAAGAAGTTGAGAGACTCTGATCGAGTAGACCCGTCTCTGTATCGAAAATTGATCAGCTCGTTAATGTATTTGGAGAATACTCAGCTGAATAGTTTCCTTGTGGGAATTTTGAGTTATGATATACATCTGCATGGATTTATCGATTCATATTGGGTAGGGAGTGAAGATGATAGAAGAATTTCTACTTGGATATGTTTTAGTTTGAGCTTTTCCACGATGTTATGTGCTAGTAGGAAACATAATTCTGTTGCACTCAGTACTGTAGAAGAAAAGTATATTGTTGGCATGAAATTGATCAGACCAGGGTCCTTCTCGGGTTACCAACAAAAGTCACAGATTAGTTTAGAGCGTTCGCATTTTCATCTCCTATGAAGAGAATAAGTCTCACCCAAAGTGAAACCAAGATAGAGAGATAGGGAAGGGAAAAGAAAATGCTTAGGTGGGTTTCCAGAATCTTCAAGATTCACCATGATCTTGCGCAAGATAGACTAACCACAAACCAAATCTGAATATGTTCATACTGGAAATAAATATGCTCAAGTTGAGAAATAATTTGTACACAAATACAACATATTTATCTTATCAAGCATAAATAAGTACTGTAAGGAGACAATTCATAAGCATGTACACAAAATGACACAGTAGTTTCAAAATTTTAGGTCCTTCTTTCTATATTATCAGCTGAGATTATGAGATACAATCTCAAAGATACCAATTAGTAATTTGTTACAAGATTATGGCAAAGAACTCCTGTCACAGAGCTATAACTACCCTTTTCCCCCAAAATGTATACAAGTTACAGTCACATAACCTTTTTTCTATTTGCACACTCTATACCATCTATGGAAAAACCATACAGACAAGCAACTACTCCCAACCATTCTGGAAAATAACATCCAAAACCAAACAATAACATCAAACTAACAACCCTTTTATAATAATATGCATCTCATATATATAAGATGATTCAGATCCTCTAGCTTTGGGCTCTGCATGCTTTCTTATTCTTGTTTTGTTGTTACTACTTTTGCCTTATTGGTGTTGCGTTGTCCCTTTTCACAACCGATTTCTATTTCTTTACTTGCTCCACTATCCAACTTCTATGTAGCTTGTGAAACTCATGTTTGACCAAAGTTGGGACTGTAGTCCTCCTTACGAAACTTCAAACTAAAAAATAAGGGCCCAACAGGCTCTGACCATAATCCTTGACTCACCCTCCAGTCAAGTACTTGGCTCTTTCGTAGCTTCTAGGGGAGATTGTTGCTTTCCTTTTCCCTCCTTCTCCATTTTTATTTCATCTTATGCTTTCTCTTTCTCCTTTTCTGCCTCTTTAAATGAAGGGCCCAACTCTGGGACCAACTCTAAGACCCTCTTCCTGATTTCCTGGAAACTCCCAATTTTATCCTGCCACTTCCTAGCAAGGAGTGAGGCTTCAGCTAAAAACTGTTGAGTCGCATATGTTATACATCCTTTAGGCTTCGATTCGACTAGAGATTTCCATTAATATTTCATTGTAGCATCTACATGATGCATCTGCATATACATTGTCTGAACAACAGGTCAAAATTCGCGCAGCTCTTTCTTGGCTACAGATTGTGCTTCAAACAAAGTTCTTAGCTCATTGTTTTCTTGCTAGATTTGATCGAATTTCTCTTATTGCTCCAGTATATCCATGGTGATTGCAACTTCTTCATTGAGCAACTGGATTCTTGTGCACATGTTACACATTATTTTCATCATCCCTATGATTGTTAATGATGTAAACCTATATGTTGCCTTCATAGGGGTCAGTGGCCTAAGTTCCTGAAGAAGGAAGGTAGAAGAACTTTTCCTGAGAAAAGAGGTTGCATGGTTCGTAGGTTTCTTTATAGGTAGGGTGCGAGAATGCCTACACATGGGAAAAACAAGCGTTTTCTCAAATCTTCTAGAAGGAGAAACTTCCATGGTGAGGTGGCATCCGAATGGTTTGGATCTTACTCACTTTCATGATTTAGTGGGATCATCCTAACCTCCTCACCTTATCCTCTTCAACTTATAAAAGGAGAGGATCTCTCATGGAGAAGGGCTAAGTTAGCTTTGGTTAGCTTGGAGCTTTTGGAATTGGCTAAGTTGGATTTGGCTTGGAATTATCAGCTTGGTTGGAGTGTCTTTGAGATTTTCTTTGTCAAGGTAGATTGTGAGTAGCTATCAGATCCATCGTTTCAGAATCCTTGGAGCAAGAAGTGTGGGGGGAACAAAGGACAGTTGGAAGGGACCTTACGACATCAAGGCCATGGTTGTAATCTCTCTTTCACATTTAATATGATATGGTAATATGATTCTTTCCTATAAAGCTTGTTGTGTTTTATTGTATGATTCCTTGATCACATACATAGGTTTATATTGAGTTTATTCTATTGCTATCACTTTCGTTGGTTGCGTTCTTTTGCAGGTCCATCATTGTATGAGCGTTGGAATGGAGCTAGGATGGCGATGGTGAGAGGAAGTGACATTTAAACGGTATGTCACTCATCCCTCTTTAGTTAGTAAATTCAATATTTAAAACTTAAGGAAAGAGTCATGTTCTGGTGTGTTTTGTTCTAGATCTAGGTGGATCTAGGGAGATCAGTTAGTGTCCACACCTACTGATTAGTCCGATAATAGCACACCTCCTCTAGATTTTTGTTACACCTTGCGATAATTCCCATCTAGTCGCTGACTTCAAGAAATATTCTTTACATTCGTTTGTGCGCTTGTGTAGTGTTGCTTGAGCGTTGTTACTTTCCAGCACTACTTTCTCCATCTTCTCCTGCAACCTATGAAGTTGTTTTTATTCTTCCTTCTAACCTTCCCACAACTGTAATTCAATATACTCTACATGAATGGCCAACTGTGACCATGATCCCTTAATTAGCTCGATTTGATGCTCATGTTCTCCTGTAGCGCTGGATTCTTGTAGTTGTGGTGCTACTTTCCTTATTTCTGGCTAGGCTTCAGCAAGCCTCTCCTGGACTCTTTCTAGTTTTTGCTCCACCTGGATCTTGGCATTTTCTTCCTTTGTTCTTCATGCTTGAGCAAGGAGTGCTTCCTCCCTTGCAAACTATGAAGTCCTTTTGGCCTGCTGGAGCCTGTGCTTCAGCTGATCAATTGAGGCTCTGATCTTTTCGACTAGTTGCACTGATGGCCACTGTGCAACGTCAGCGGAAGAAGGGGTACCTTCTATGGGTACTCATACCTACATTGGGATTCCACTAGCTATTGAATTCTCTAAAGGTGTCTCCACCTCCTCCTCTCCTGTAGATGGTCCTGCTACAAGCCTCACTATCAACGTCGATGGTTGGAATGTTAGTACTTCTGTTTTGTCCAGGGTTTTGGAGGACTAGCTCCATTTGTTCCTGCACTAATGTTTCACTCTGGCCTGATGTCATATCAGGTTTGTGCTGAACCTTTGGTACCTCTGCCTCTTTGTGAATCTTATCTTCTGGGATTACGCTTCTGATAGAACCCTCAACCTTGGTCATTGGGAAGTACGTTGAGGACTTAGGACTTGCGGATTTTGTACTGTTTGCATCTCCACCGAAGACAGAGTGTCCTGAACTGGCACAAAGGGTATAATCTATTGGTTCTAGGATTCAGGGTTTCAACCAGTGAGTTCTAGCCTCTGTTCATGTATTTCTAGGTTTGGACCAGTGAGTTCTAGTCTCTGCTCGGGTATCTCTGGGGGATCTAACTACATGGGTTCCAAGTCGATGGTTTGCAATGGAATGACGATTTCTTGGGGTAGTGACTGGGGTTGTGGTGGTGATGGAGGTTTCTCCATGATGATGGTGGTGGATGGAGTGGTGTCAGGATCAGGGGCATCGTGGATGTCTATAATGTGGGTTTCTTGATCCATTGAGCAAGTGCGAGGAACGATGTATGAAATGGGTTGGGGGTTCAGAACCTTGCTTGGGGAGATCCCCATACTGGGTTTCTTAGCCATTGGATCTGTGATGAATGCAACACTGATAATTTCTTTGACATATTTACCTGTCAACATAGCTTGCTCTGGAAGCTGCTAAAATATGGGTATTGTTCTCTTCTTGTGCTCCAGTGGCTATGTCTCTTCCTCCTCGTCGTATTTTGTCTATACTGGGGCTTCTTTATTTTGTATCTTTGGGCCTGAGCTCAGTATTACTCCTGCTTCATGACCCCTATTCTTCAGTAGCTCCACAGGCATAAGATAATGCATCCCTGACTTGCACAGGCTACACTTTACTCTAGGCCATGACATAACCTCCTTGTCAAAAGCCTCCTCATCTAAGTAGAATGGAAGCATGCACGACTGAAAGTCCTCTTTGTTAGCATACCTTGGACATACGGATGTATGGTGGCGGTTCATGTTGAATGCAATGTTTTACGTGCTGCAGTTGAGCAATTATTGCGAAATGCAGAACCTCTGAGTTGCATCCAACAACTTGGTGTACCATTTGGAGAACATCATGTTGTTGAAGGTTGTATTCTTTGAGTCCAACCTTGAGTGCCAAGGCCCGAACATATTTTACAACCACCCCTTATCTGCTGGAAAAAGTGGTCTTCCTACGGGTGGCATCCACTTCATCATTGCGAACACAACTAATAAGTAGTCATAGGTGAAAGTGCTTCCCTTATCCTATTCTTCCTCG
Organism: Picea engelmannii; assembly: GCA_009831015.1. NCBI lineage: Eukaryota > Viridiplantae > Streptophyta > Pinopsida > Pinales > Pinaceae > Picea > Picea engelmannii. The sequence continues at coordinate 213,375 of ML785391.1, forward strand.
CAAACCACCGGGATCTCCTCTAGTAAATAATTTCACCAATTAAATACAACACCATTGGCACAGAAGTCTACCACTGATAGGGAATCTAGTGTACACTCTCCTTTTTAATAAGACCCCGTGACCTTACTAGAAATTACATAGTAACCGATCCTAATCGTCTTGGGTAGAATGGGGTCGATCTTGGCTATGTTCCCCCCCTTCTCTGTGTATGGAATCTCTCATATATCTTGGGCTCCCCCTTCTTCTTTCCATGCTTGTTGGGACCCTGGAAACTTTTGGAAACATCCTCGCCTTCGATGGATAGTCCAGTAAGTTGGTGGATGTCCTCTGCATGAATTGGATATCTTCTATCCAACCACAATCTTATTTCATGTACCTTGTTGATGAGAAACTTGGTACACCTCCAACTTTTCTAGTGGTGTTGAAAACTAGAAAATCCTTGAGGTTCATAATTGTAGAGTTAAACAGGTTGATGAACTTTGGCTTTGGCACAAATTACATGCCTCCCAACTCATCCAGAGAGACACTCTAGAAGACATCAATGTTCATTTGTGGGAACAAAACCTGGTTTGTCAGGTCAAGGTTAAGGAGCTTGACTTTCTCGACCTTCCCTTTGAGATTTCCCACTATATCGACTCAGGGGTCACAGGGCTCATCTAGTACTGCATCCTTCAAAATGACACTTCTACTCCTTGTAGCTCTTAGCATGGTTATTTTGAACTCTCAACAAATTCAACAAGATAAATGGGGATTGGGGATCATGACTGAGGGCTGAGGGAATGCACAGGCTTGCTCACAATTCATAATTCACAAATCTCTAAGCTCTCTATGGGAAACAATGTAATTCTCAGAGCCTTATACTCGGGCTTAGCTGGCAAGTTCTATAATAATTACTAAGGTTATTCATCATTACCCTATAGACACAACTTGGATTTGAGTTGTCCGACGGGACTGGTTAATGGGGTAAATCTTGTTGGGTATGTGTTATATTCTTTGCACAATTTTTCCTACCTCAGGAAACATGACACCTACCTCGGGAAATGTGTCATGTATTTAGGTGGTTTTTTCGGCACATGGTTTTTCCCAATGGTTTTCTATTTCCGGTTAAGGAATTAGGGTTTTGGACTAATAGAGGTCATTAGGTTAGGGTTTTGGATGCCACTGGCTCCTATATGTATATTGTATTGTAAACAATGTAACACAATGAATGAATATAATATATGTTGGTTTTCCCAGTTTGGGTTTCCAGGGGAAAAATATCTGTGTAATGTTTGTATTTTCCATTGTATCTTTTATGTTCTTTTTTGAATATCTGTTTACAATAGACATTGTACAAGGTTAGAATTTACATTTGGTATCAGATCTTTATTGGCTTCAGGGGGACGCCTTTGTGGTCAAGGGTTTGGCTCGGGATTGTGATAAGCCTTGTTACAGTGGGATATTTGTGGTATTGTTTTTCAGGTGAAACAAAATGGCAAGCAAGTCGAAGATGGAGATCGAGAAGTTTAATGGGAAAATATTTGAGTTGTGGAAGCTCAAGATGGAAGATATTTTGATGGACAGAGATCAGTGGATCGCAATAGATCCAGGTACTGCACCTACAGGAACTTCTGCAGATGACTGGAAAAATATGGATCGTAAGGCAAAGAGCACAATCCGACTTTGTCTCTCCAATTCAGTATTACTAAATGTGTCAGAGGAAGCTACAGCCAAGAATTTATTGGAAAATTTGGGGAAGTTGTATCAGTCTAAGTCTCTGGTAAATAAACTATTCCTAAGAAAGAAGTTGTATAACTTGAGGATGAAAGATGGAGACTCGGTGGCAGAGAATTTGAACACCTTCAATACTGTGGTAAGTTAGTTAGTATCTGTTGATATTAAAATTTCAAATGAAGATAAATGTATCAGTTTGTTGTGTTCTTTACCAGACTCATGGGATAGTCTGGTTGTGGCCATAGGTAGTAATACAACTTCTTTGAAGTTTGAAGAAGTGGTATCATCCTTTTTGTTGAAGGAGATGAGATGAAAGAATATGGAAGGACATAGCACAGACACACTATTTGAAAGAGGACATTCCCAAGAAAGAAATAGATCTAATTTCTCAAGTGGGAGATCAAAGTCTAAGGGTAGACCTAAATCTCCGGGAAAGTTTGTAAGGGTATGTTGGAGGTGTGGAAAACAAGGGCACTACAAGAAGCAGTGTAGATCCAAAGTTGAGAAAAAGAAGGGATCTGAAGAATCTTCTTCTACAGAAGAAAATACCTCCAAGGAAGAAGGAGGGGATGTGTACTTGGCCTCTTCAAGCACACATGCAGATCATGAGGCATGGTTGATTGACTCTGGTGCATCCTTTCATATGACTCCCCACAGGGAGTGGTTCTGCAAATATGAAAAGTATGATGGAGGTAATTTTTTCTTAGGTAATGATTCAACAACCAGAATCATAGGAAGAGGAAGGGTCAAGTTGACACTCATAGATGGAAGGATTAGAACACTGCCTGGTGTTCTAGACATCCTAGGTATGGCCAAAAATTTGATTTCTGTAAGAAAAATGGAAGATGCAGGGGTAAAAACATTTTTTGAAAAGGGAACTTGCAGGATGGTTTGAGGAGCCATAGTGTTGATGAAGGGAGTTCAGCTTGGAACTCTGTATAAGCTTATAGGAAGCACTATTAGTGATGGGTGTAATAGCTCCATTGTTTATGATATTGGAGTTGAAGAAGAAAGAACTTCTACAGTCTCTAGAGAAAAGGTTATGTTGTGGCATCGAATACTGGGGCATATCGGAGAGAAGGGTCTTCGACTACTACACATTAAAGTTATGGTTGAAGGTATGTCTAACTACGCTCTGGATTTTGATTTCTGTGAACATTGTCTATATGGGAAGTAGAATCGGGTAAGATTCCCCTCTGGTGCTGAAAAATGGATAAGAAGGCTGAAAAATGTATCTTTATTTGACATAAAGATGATCTCAAAGGTTATAAGCTTTGGAACCCAGAAACTAAAAAGGTAGTGTATAGCCGAGATGTGGTATTTAGAGAAATGAAGGATGTTGTTAAACAGGAAGTCCTACAAAGTAAGGAAGAACCAGAGGATATAGAGTTTGATTTAAAGGATGATGAAGCAGACTCTACAGAAGAACATGAATCAGAAGAAGAAGATATTCATACTCCAGTATTGAGGAGATCAGTTCAAGAAAGAAGGCTACCAGAAAGGTATAGTCCATCTGATTTTTGTTCAAATTTTGCTTTGTCTATTACTGATGATGATCCTAGAACTGTCAGGGAGGAAGTGGATTCAGAAGATGGAAATATCTGGAAAAGGGCCATGGAAGAAGAAATGGCATCTTTGGATAAGAATGAGGCTTGGGATCTAGTGGAGTTGCCAACTGGAAGAAATCCCATTGGTAGCAAATGGGTATTTAAAAAGAAGTTGAATGCAGAAAGAGTGGAGAAATACAAAGCTCGATTAGTCGCAAAGGGTTATTCCCAGGTTGAGGGAATTGATTTTGGTGATATTTTTTCTCTTATTGCCAAGTTAAACTCTATAATATTTTTGTTATCTGTTGTTGTTGCATTTAATTTTTAAGTAGAACAGATGGATGTGAAGACAATATTCCTACATGGGGATCTAGAAGAAGAAATCTTTATGAAGCAACCAAAAGGTTATGTTGTGAAAGGAAAGAAGGAGCTGGTATGCAAGATGAAAAAGTCCCTGTATGGTTTAAAACAATCACCAAGGATGTGGTATCAAAAATTTGATACTTATATGTTGGGACTTGGCTTCACAAGAAGCAAAGAGGATCACTGTGTGTATTCTAAATTAATTGGTGATCATTTGATTTATTTGGTCTTGCATGTGGATGACATGTTGCTGATAGGAAACAACAAGGAGATTATCCAGGATGTGAAAACTCAGTTGTCCTCTAAATTTGACATGAAGGATCTTGGTGCTTCAAATTTCATTTTTGGCATGTAAATTAAAAGAGATCGAAAAAAGAGGAAACTCTGGTTAAATCAGAGAAAATATGTCGAGACAATATTGTAGAGGTTTAATATGCAGGAATGTAAACTGATCAAGGTTCCTATTCCTGTTGGTGTAAATTTATCTGCGGATCAGTGTCCCAAGACACAAGAAGAAGAGGAGGACATGTCTCATGTTCCATATGAAAGTGCAGTTGGTAGTTTGATGTATGCATTGGTCTGTACTAGACCGGACATTGCACATGCAGTGGGAGTTTTGAGTAGGTATATGTCAAAACTAGGGAAGGAGCATTGGGCAGCAATAAAAAGGGTTTTCAAGTATTTGCGTGGCACTGCTAGCTATGGATTGTGCTACGAAGGAAGACTGAGATTGGACAGAGTGGTCGATATACATGGCTTTGTGGATGCAGACTGGGCTGGAGATGCAGAGTGCAATTTTTCTGGCCAAGAACCCTGCTTATCATTCAAAGACAAAGCACACTGATGTTCAATATCACTTTGTGAGAGACATGATTGAAGAAAAGAAAGTATCATTGATGAAGGTGGACACTTTGAAGAATGTTGCAAACTCATTAACAAAATCTATGCGCTTTAAGAAGTTCTCTTGGTGTAGAGGATACATGAGCATTGTTGCCCTGGATTTTTGACTATGTAACCCTGTATCCCCCGGTATGTAAAGAAAACAATAAGTGGGAGAATGTTGGGTATGTGTTATATTCTTTACACAAGTAGTAGTGTCCGAGCGTATGCATCGGATGCACAGGGGGGTTACAGGGGGTGTAGGGGGTGGAGCCCCCTGTGCAAGGGTCCAAGGGCAGTGCCCCCAGAAAAAAAAAAATTTGCCTCGAGAAACGTGTCATGTATTTAGGTGGCTTTTTCGGCACATGGTTTTTGTCAATGGTTGTCAGATACCTAGTACCTAAATCAGATTTTTCTGGTCTTCTACCTAATCAAAAGCCCTAAACATCCATAGAGGACCAGCGTAAGTTGGCTCTTTCTCTCTCCCCGCTCCCATGTGGTCGCGGGTCACGATCATAGTCCGAATAAACGCAGTACCTCTTTCATATTTCGCGCCACAGCGCTATAGTGATGTCGAGTCATTTGACTTGGCAACCGCCGAATCTTGACAGGGTTAGAAAATGGATAATAGGAGCAAATCCCAACATGGCCAGAGAATAGCCAATGAGAAACGGCCCCGTTGCGCGGTTAATTTGAACACAGGTGGCAGAGAGGGAAACACGACACGGTGGTCGACATGACAGGAGGGGCCCCACTTCACACGCCACACTATTTCAGACCCCCCCCCCCATTAAAGTCAGAATGGCAACGGGGCTCCGGAATCCACCTGATCGTCGTTGATCATGATGAGTTAATCTCGATCGTTCGAGAGTTGCGCGTCCAATTCCGGACGCCCCCCCCCATTAAAGGTAGAATGGTAAGGGGGCCCCGGAATGCATCCTCTGCCGTAGATCTGGGCAGGTGGACTCTGGCCATCCATATATGTTCGCTACTTACCCTACTGCGTGCTCGCGCCCCTTCGTAAAACTAGCATCTCTTCCTCACATCGGACGGTCGTTACGAACCCTGAGATTTCCCGAAGGAATCTTGTTCGTCCATCGGGACTTAACCAGATGCTAGTGTCCCGACATTATGGATCAGGATTTGTGAAGGCAAGAGCCTGAGTTTTTGTCAGCAGAACTCCTGAATCCCTGATCCTTGATTTTTCCCGAAACGGGTAATCTCTCAACACGTCACTTCCTTAAATCGGACGGTCCACAACTGCTCCGAGGTTTCCACCCAGGAAAATACCGATCCCTTGTCGCCAGGACTCCCGATCTCGTGATTCCCGATTTCCCGAAAAGGGAGATCTCACGATGCATGGCCTTCATGAATCATACGGTTCATATCTGTCCCGGGGTTTTCACCATAGAAAATCCCGAACTCTTGTCAACAGGAATCCCGATTCCGCGATTCCCGATTTCCCGAAATGGGAGATCTCATGATGCGTGGCTTCCATCAATTGGACGGTTCAGATCCATCCCGGGGTTTTCACCATAGAAAATCTCGAAATCTTGTCAACAGGAATCCCGATTCCATGATTCCCAATTTCTCGAAATGGGAGATCTCACGACGCGTGGCCTCCATCAATCGGACGGTTCAGATCTATTCCGAGGTTTTTTCACCCCTATACACTAGAGTCTTAACCCTCGGGTAACTCCTGACAGATCCAACGGCTATCGGGTTTTTCAGCTAAGATCTGACGGCTCGTAGTGGTTCCTACCCATGCATTCTTCCACAATTCCCTGGTCGTGGAAAAGATCCACGGTCCAGATACTCTCATGAACCTTGTGGATCTATGGTCCTAAACTCTTTGCTACCCACGAAGACACAGGAAAAACCAAGTGGTAAGGAATTTAACGCCCTACTTTCTCCTACTAATCTAATGGTCATGGATGACCGCAGATTCCCTGACAAAATCTCGTCCGTCGATTAATACCTATAAGGTTAAGGTACTTAACTTTCCATCTCCTTCCTTCGATCTGACGGTCGTGAGTGACCACAGATCTCCCGATGGGATCTCATCCGTCGATTCATTACTTCATCCTTATGCTGTCATCTCAGTTTTCAAGAGGATTGTTCCTCCTTATGCAGGGTTACTAAGGCCTTACGCCTTCACAACCGCCTTCCCGGTTCTTGGTGGGCTTTTCAAGGAAGGTATTTCTATGGGGAAAATTACTCAGGGTACTACCTGAGGTATATAAGGATGTCGTCCTCCCGAGAGCCAGGCGTGAAGTCTGAGTTGGATCAGTACACACACAAATAACGAATTCATGAGGAAATAAACCATACGTAGTGTTTCCATATAAATATACAACTACTAGTACTGATCAAAACACCATACAGTCATTCTTGTAATGAAATCATTCACAGTTTCACAGCTTATGAGAATAATTATCAGAATAAGCACATATATATATTTCAAGATGCCAGAGGCAAAACACTTATCATAGATAACACCAGGGGTCAAGCAACTGCTGAGAGGGGTGCCCGTTTCCACCCAACCGTAGGCTTAGCGACTCCCAGCGGATTTACCACTAGCCACCCCCGAGCTGAGACCATGATGCTGTGAGACTGTGTCTCTGTTTGCCAGTGACCAGGAGAGAAGGTTGCAATCCTTCCTCTCTGCTATCACTCACTCTGCATATTTCCAGAGTTCTCCCCTCGCATCTACCCCCAATCGCTTCTACCCCACGCCTTATCCTCTTGCGAGGTTGCATGTGGCGCGATTACCCTCGCGTTGATCAGGTCTGACGGCTCTACGGATGGGAGGTTCACCTCCCATCCTTCATTAAACCATCTACCTACCAGCCTGCGAGACATTTAATTCGGGGCGAGCGAGCCACTTTTGGTTCAATGGGCCAGTGGAGTCCAAATACGGTATTAATTCTCGGTGGAAGTTAACGCCAAATTTCCAGGTGCCTTCCACCGCCATCGTGGTCTCTTTTTCTTCACATCCCTTCTCAGCAGTCCTGCGATATAAATTCATAATGTTATTCACATTTATTGACCTTTTCCTTAAGGTCTGTTTACATCACATATTCACATTTATGAGTTTTCCACAGTTCTTGGCCAGTCCAGTTATTTTTACAAGCTGGGGGAAACAGGGTGTTACAATTCCCTCCCCCTTAAAAAGGAACATCGTCCTTGATGTTCTTATCTACTAACATGAATTGCATGTACAGAAGTAAACAAAATCGGATATGCCTTTCTCATGGCATCTTCCATTTCCCATGTAGCCTCATCTGGGCCAAAATGTTTCCACTGCACCTTAACCTGTGCAATGGTTCTGTTCCGGAGCGGGGTTTCCTTTCTGTCCAGTATGCATTGGGGTTCTGGTATAAATTCTCCCTTCGGTTCCACCTGGATCACAGACCAATCAATTATGTGATTAGCATCATGTACATATTTCTTCAATAATGAAACATGGAAAACATTATTTTCTTTTACTGTGGGAGGAAGTGCTAGCTGATAGGCTACATGTCCCACTCTATCTAGAACCTCAAAGGGTCCAAAATACCGGGGTGCCAACTTGGCACAAGCTCCCATTCTCAAGGAACTCCTTCTGGGCTTAATTCTGAGATATACATGGTCTCCCATTTTGAACTCTCTTGGAGTTCTCTTCAATATCAACATAACTTTTCTGTCGGTTCTGAGCGACCTTCAGATTTTGTTTTATCTGAGTCACTTGTTGTTCCATTTCTTTCAACATGTCGGGTCCAAAAGAAATCCTATTTACAGGATTACTCCAGCTGACTGGGGTATTACACGGTCTACCATAGAGGACCTCGAAGGGACTCATTTTTAAGGATGCTTGGTAACCGTTGTTGTAGGTGAATTCTACCAATGGCAGGTAGTCTTCCCATTTCCTGGGTTGATGCATTACATGCATCCTTAACATATCCTCTAATATTTGACTCACTCTTTCTGTTTGTCTGTCGGTTTGAGGGTGGTAGGCAGTGTTGAACAACAATTTGGTCTCCAATCCATCCATTAGTGATTTCCAAAAATTGGAAGTAAATTTTGTGTCTATGTCAGACACTATCTCCTTCGGCATACCATGCAGTCTGAACACCTCTTTCATGAATATTTGGGAGATACCTATCGCCTTGCAGGTTGATTTGACGGGGATGAAATGAGCAGACTTGCTCAGTTTATCCACCACCACCATAATGGCATCATTCTGTTTGGTTGAAGTTGGTAAACCAGTGATAAAATCCATGGAGATGGTTTCCCATTTCCATTCTGGGATGGGTAAAGGGTGTAATAGTCCTGCTGGGTGTCGATGTTCTGCTTTAACCTATTGGCATTCTATGCATTTGGCCAAATATTTGGCTATGTATTTCTTCAATCCAGGCCAATAAAATTGTTTCTGGCTGGCATTGATCATTTTCTGGTATCTTGGGTGACCAGTGTATGGTCTTTTATGTAGTTCATCCATAATGAACCTCTTCAAGTCATCACAATTTGGAATGTACAGTCTATCTTTGTAAGTGAGTAGACCTCCTTCGGTCATCTAGTAGCCTTCATATTTTTCTCCAGCAGGTTCTTGCTGTAGGTATAGGGTCACAGTCTGAATGAAGGAATCTGTTTCTTGTGCATTTCTGACTCTGTTCTTGACATCTGTCTCGCAGGTACTCACTGCTTCCAGGTGAATCGTTTTCATGCTTCTGCTAAGGGCATCAACCACCCTATTTTCTTTCCCTTTGATGTGTTTGATTTCAAAATCAAATTGGCTAAGGAGGGCCATCCATCTAGCTTGTCTAGCATTGAGCTTTGGTTGGTCAAACAAATATCGCAATCCACAGTGATCTGTCATAAGTACAAATTTTCTTCCCAAGAGGTAATGACTCCACATTTTCAAGGCATGCACTATGGCAGCCAGTTCTAGATCATGAGTCACATAGTTGACCTCATGTTCATTCAATTTTTCAGGATTCATAGCAGATCACCTTTCCTTCCTGCATAAGGAATCCTCGAGCCCTTCCTTATAGGCATCTGTGCACACAAGGAAGTCATCTTCTGGGTCAGCGATTTTCAACACGGGTGCATGGGTTAGTAGATGTTTCAAGGTTTGAAATATTTCTTCACATTGTTGTGTCCACAGGAATTTTGTCCCCTTCTTCTGGAGGGCAGTGATTGGACAACCAATCTTGGAGAATCCTTTTATAAATCTTCTATAGTATCCCGCTAATCCCATAAAGGATCTGATGTCTGAGACATCCTTTGGGGTAGGCCATTCCATGATAGACCTGATCTTGTCAGGATCTATTGCTACCCCTTCCTTGGACAAAACATGTCCCAAGTAATGCACTTGCTTCTGAAAGAAGTCACATTTGTTGAATTTAGCATAAAGTTAATTCTTTCTTAGCACTTGCAGCACAAGTCTAATATGCTCTTCATGTTCTTCTCTATCCTTAGAGTAGATCAATA
>ML785391.1:223590-257707 GCA_009831015.1 Picea engelmannii
CCCAACTGATCGAATAGATCATCGATCCTGGGCAAGGGGTACTTGTTCTTTATGGTTACTTTATTGAGTTGTCTATAATCTATACACAGTCTGAGGGTACCATCCTTCTTTTTCACAAACAGGACTGGTGCTCCCCATGGGGATACGCTGGGTCGAATATAACCCTTATCCATCATTTCTTTCAATTGCAATTTGAGTTCAACTAACTCAGGTGTGCTCATCCGATAGGGTTTCCTAGACACCAGCACCGCTCCTGGTGCAAGCTCTATCGAGAAGTCAATGTCTCTTCTCGGAGGCAGACCCAATACCTCTTCCGGAAACACATCTCTATATTCTCTCAGGATAGGGTGATCGTCAGGGATTGGTTTAGCACCTTCGATTGTTTTCAACACCTGTATTTCATATAGGGGACATCCCTTTCGGCAATACTTTCTCATTTGCAGGGCTGATATTTGCCTCACCGAGATAGGTTTTTGGATCCCTTGAAGGGTTATCCTTTTTCCTTCTTGCCTCACACATTCTAAGGTTTTATGGTAACAGTCCAATTTGGCTTTATGGGTGGACAGCCAGTCCATACCAATCAACAGATCGTATGATCCCAGGGGTAATACATTAAGGGTTGCTTGGGTGAGGAATTCACCCAACATTAATTGGCAGGCTGGTATGACCTCTACTACCTTTCTTTTGGTTCCATTGGTTAACTGTACCAACCATGGATTAGTTTGCTTTCGTGGCTGTAGCTTACACTTATCAACAACTTTAGGGGCTATATAACTCAAATTTGAACCAGGGTCAATCAAAACAGACACTAGATGGTTGAAAATCATACCTTCTATTTCCACTACCGACGCTTGGTGGTCATCTTGGTTATTATCCAATGCTGCATAAATCTGCGGCACACTCCTTGCCACATCATTGATTGCGGTAGCTTCCTGAATGTTATAAACTTTCCGACTGTTCTGTTGTCGGTGTGGACAGTCTCTCAGGAGATGCTCTTCTCTGCAACCCCAACATTTCAGAGGTTCTTTCTTTGGGTTATTAGTCTTTACTGGTATAGGTCTAGAAGTTTTATTTCCATCTGATGATGGAAATTTCTGCTGGAGTACACTCCGGGTTGGAAAGTTCATTCTGGGGTTCTTTTTGTAGCTCTTAAATCCTGAGGATTTGATCCCCTTTTTCTGAAATTTCAAACCACTCTTCTGTCTCCAGTCTCCACGAGACTCTACCCGATGTCCATATTGTTCATGACAATATGTTACCTTTCAAATAGTGTCTTCTAAGGTCTTTGGCTCATCGAATTCAATTCGGTTCCGGTATTCCTTGGGTAGCCCACTAATGAAGTGTTGCGCCCTCGCCTTCTCTGCTTTGATGTAGGGTACATATCGCAATAAGTCGAGGAATTTGTTGACATATTCCTCTATAGTGATTGGCCCCAGTTTGAGTTCATAAAACTCTTTAGCCTTTTCATCGAAATATCTTTCCGACAAATACTTCTTCCGTAAGTACTTTTCAAACTATTTCCAAGACAGGTCCTCCTTGCGGACCCCTTTCATATTCTTAAGGCCTTCCCACCAGATGGAATCCTTTTCGTTCAGATTGAAAGTGGCCACTCGGGCCTTCAAATTCTCTGAAAAATCATGGACTCTGAAATATTTCTTCAGTCCAAGTAGCTAGGCCTCATCTTCCTCTCCCTTATTTATCTCACTGTTGAAGGAGGGAGGTTTGGCCTTTCTGAATTCCTCAAATTTATGACTCTTGTAAGTCTTTTGCTTCTTATGTTTTCTTCGAGAATAGGAACTGGTCCTATTGCTGGAAGAGCCTTCTGAATCGCTAGCTTCCTTCTCAGTGGGATCGTCCGGCACGGGTCCTTTACCTCTGGGATGGACCTTTCTCGAGGTGATCCTCTCAGTATGGCCACTGATACGACCATGTTGTTGTACTTCAGGTTCATGCTGCATTTGTCGTTGTAGGTCGGATAAGCTCTGCAGTAACACTGCATTAATTTCAGTTTGCTTTTCTTGTTTTTTCATCATCCTTTCATTGTCGTCCTTGCAGCTTTGCAACTCAACCATGAGACTCCTCACAGTCTCGGCTAGGTCTGGAGGGGTTCCTATTGCTCTTCTTTCGTCAGACTCTTCGTCTATGTTGTGGGAGCCTTCTCCCACCTCTTGGTGAGTCACCATTCTCTGCGTCTGTAAATTCCCGCGGTTGATCGTTCGCTTAGGTGAAAAGACAAACATTGATTGTTAGTCAAGAGTTAGATATATTTTTATAATCTGCGCATAATTTATAACTCTTTCACATGCATACACAGTCGGGTTCTCATTTCCAAGTTTTCAATCCTGGACAAGAGAGTTATGTTAGCGGGTTTCTCTTCGTAGGAGTACTTTGAACGGAGCTTATGCACGACTCGTGCATGAGCCCAATCAGGCCGAGTGTTGTAACCATGCTCTGATACCACTTTGTCAGATACCCACTACCTAAATCGGATTTTTCTGGTCTTCTACCAAATCAGAAGCCCTAAACATCCATAGAGGACCAACATAAGATGGCTCTTTCTCTCTCCCCACTCCCATGTGGTCGCAGGTCACGATCACATTCTGAATAAATGCAATACCTCTTTCATATTTTGCGCCTCAGCGCTACAGTGATGTCGATTCTTTTGACTTGGCAACCATCGAATCCCGACAGGGTTAGCAAATGGCTAATAGGAGCAAATCCCAGCAAGGCCAGAGAACAGCCAATGAGAAACGGCCCCGTTGCACAGTTAAGTGGAACACAGGTGGCAGAGAGGGAAACATGACACGGTGGTCAACATGATAGGAGGGGCACCACTTCACATGCCACACTATTCCAGACCCCCCCCCCCCCATTAAAGGCAGAATGGTAAGGGGGTTCTGGAATCCACCTGATCATTGTTGATCATGATGAGTTAATCTCGACCATTAGAGAGTTGCGCATCCAATTCCGGACCCCCCCCCCATTAAAGGTAGAATGGAAAGGGGGCTCCAGAATACATCCTCAGCCATAGATCTGGGCGGGTGGACTCTAGCCATCCAAATCGGTTCGCCACTTACCCTACTGCGTGCTCATGCCCTGGTGTAAAACTGGCATCTCTTTCTCACATCGGACGGTCGTTATGGACCCTGAGATTTCCCAAAGGAATCTTGTCCGTCCATTGGGAATTAACCACATGCTAGTGTCCCAACATTATGGATCGGGATTTGTCAAGGCAAGAGCTCGAGTTTTTTTCAGTGGAACTCCTGAATCCCTGATCCCCGATTTTTCCCAAAACAGGTAATCTCTCAACACGTCACTTCCTTAAATCGAACGGTCCACAACTGCTCTGGGGTTTCCACCCAGGAAAATCCCGATCCCTTGTTGCCAGGACTTCCGATCTCACGATTCTTGATTTCCTGAAATGGGGGATCTCACGACGCGTGGCCTCTGTCAATCGGACGGTTCATATCCATCCCAAGGTTTTCACCATAGAAAATCCCAAACTCTTGTCAACAGGAATCCCAATTCCGCTATTCCTGATTTCCCGAAATGGGAGATCTCACGACACGTGGCCTCCGTCAATGGGACAGTTCAGATCCGTCCTAGGGTTTTCACCATAGAAAATCTTGAACTCTTGTCAACAGGAATCCCGATTCCGCGATTCCTGATTTCCCGAAATGGGAGATCTCACGACGCATGTCCTCCGTCAATCAGACGGTTCAGATCTATTTTGGGGTTTTTTCGCCCCTATACACTGGAGTCTTAACCCTCGGGTAACTCTTGACAGAACTAATGGTTGTCGGGTTTTTCAGCCAAGATCTGACGGCTCATAATGGTTCCTACCCATGCATTCTTCCACGACTCCCTGGTCATGGAAAAGATCCACGGTCCAGATACTCTCATGAACCTTGGGGATCTACGGTCCTAAACTCTTCGCTACCCATGAAGACATAGGAAAAACCAAGTGGTAAGGAATTTAATGCCCTACTTTCTCCTACTAATCTAACGGTCGTGGATGACCGCAGATTCCCTGACAAAATCTCGTCTGTCGATTAATACCTATAAGGTTAAGGTACTTAACTTTCCAGCTCCTTCCTCCGATCTGACGGTCATGAGTGACCACAGATCTCCCGACGGGATCTCATCCGTCGATTCATTACTTCATCCTTATGTTGTCATCTCGGTTTTCAAGAGGATCGTTCCTCCTTATGCAGGGTTACTAAGGCCTTACGCATTCACAACCACCTTCCTGGTTCTTGATGGGATTTTCAAGGAAGGTATTTCTATGGGGAAAATTACTCAGGGTACTACCTGAGGTATATAAGGATGTCGTCCTCCCGAGAGCTAGGCGTGAAGTCTGAGTTGGATCAGTATGCACACAAATAACGAATTCATGAGGACATAAACCATACGTATTCTTTCCATATAAATATACAACTACTAGTACTGATCAAAACACCATATAGTCATTCTTGTAATGAAATCCTTCACAGTTTCACAGCTTATGAGCATAATTATCAGAATAAGCACATATATATATTTCAAGATGCCAGAGGAAAAACACTTATCAGAGATAACACCAGGGGTCAAGCAACTGTTGAAAGGGCTGCCCGTTTCCACCCAACCGTAGGCTTAGCGACTCCTAGTGGATTTACCACTAGCCACCCCCGAGTTGAGACCACGATGCTATGAGACTACGTCTCTATTTTCCAGTGACCAGGAGTGAAGGTTGCAATCCTTCCTCTCTGATATCACTCACTCTGCATATTGCTAGAGTTCTCCCCTCACGTCTGCCCCCAATCGCTTCTACCCCACGCCTTATCCTCTTGCGAGGTTGCGTGTGGTGCGATTACCCTCGTGTTGATCAGGTCTGACGGCTCTACGGATGGGAGGTTCACCTCCCATCCTTTATTAAACCATCTACCTACCAGCCTGTGAGACATTTAATTCAGGGCCAGTGAGCCGCTTTTGGTTCTCTGGGCCAGTGGAGTCCAAACACGGTATTAATTCTCGGTGGAAGTTAATGCCACCTTTCCAGGGGCCTCCCACCGCCATCGTGGTCACTTTTTCTGCACATCCCCTCTCAACAGTCCTGCAATATAAATTCATAATGTTATTCACATTTATTGGCCTTTTCCACAAGGTCCATTTACATCACATATTCACATTTATGAGTTTGCCACAGTTCTTGGCCAGTCCAATTATTTTTACAAGCTGGGGGAAACAGGGTGTTACAATGGTTTTCTATTTACGGTTAAGGAATTAGGGTTTTGGACTAATACAGGTCATTGGGTTAGGGTTTTGGATGACGTTGGATCCTATATGTATATTGTATTGTAATCAATGTAACACAATGAATGAATATAATATATGCTAGTTTTCCCAGTTTGGGTTTCCAGGGGAAAAATCTTTGTGTAATGTTTGTATTTGCCATTGTTTCTTTTCTATTCTTTTCTCAATATCTGTTTACAATAGACATTGTACAAGGTTAGAATTTACAAATCTATCGAGTGATCTTGGCATTTACTAGGAAAGTTGGTCAGGGACGTGGATAATTCCATACCCTACTGTTTAACAAATGAGAATCCTGGCATGAATATCGATGGCATCTTCGCATATCGTGACTTTATGGTTTAATAGAATTCAGAAGGGTTTCTATAGTAGTAATAAAGGCTATGACTGGACTAGGTTCGTGTGGCACATGGAATCAGATTGCATCTATATTCTCTCTTCCTCCGACCACAAAGGGGTCCCCCTCACATTTAATAATTGTCATTAATAGATTCGCGACTCTTTTGATCCTATGCTACTGAGTAAGCAGTTCTACATCAAAAAACACTTTATTAACTACATCAAACACCAATTTACATCAAACAACACTTTACATCAAACTGCATGTCGCGGTGCAACAATGCACTCTTCGACTTTATTAACAGAATTCACTAAAATTGCAAAACAAACCTTAAATCTAACTACAATGCATGCTCCTTCGGACTAGAGAAATAGTACTTTATCTCAATTATGAGACATATAGGGTTTCAGGCGAGCGCCATTCACCCATCCTAGCCACAACATACCATCCAATTGTGCAAGTCTGACTGCTCTCGAAGGTCAAATCTCCGCAACTGTACATAGTCCCAACCAATGCATGTGCAACTTGCCTAGATGTTTCTAGTATAGACTGTCATAAACTACGAACTTGTTTGTAATGTCCTCGGTCATCATCCCTCTAGCCGAGAAAACGCTACTGCGTGGAACAACATTCTCATACTTATGTAATATGCATTTAAATGAAGTTAAATGGCTTAACAGAGTAACATATAATTACTTCCATCATACAAAATTAATGAAATCAACAGTAAGCATCATCACAACGAAATGCATGATAATATACTAAGTATCACAGACTAACATCACATATAAATTAAGTAAAACATTAATACTTATCTTTGAAGATGTAGTAACTCCACCTACCACGTGAAGACCTTCCACAAACCTCCCAGCCTTAGACCATGTTGCTCATCAATCTCATCAGTGGGTCACCCATGAGCTGGGACCAAGCTCCACCCAAGGTAAGGGAATCCTAAACTAGGCTGAGGTTACAAGGAAACTGCACAAAATAACCGGAAGGATTCTTCCTAGGATTCCTTCTTACGCCCACTACTCACAGACTCTCATTCCCCCCATGTTTGTTCCACCCGGGAGTATACACCTTTACAAGAACAATCCATCAGTGCTTCACCTCCCTCTCTAGGCCTCGACAACAGGCCATATCATGAAGTCTCAGAGCTCCGTAGCTGGTGCTGGACTATCTCTGGGAGAAAACCACTGCCCAACAGAATCCTTCACCTGGAAAGAGTTTCTCATAGGCCTGACAGCCTGCCTCTTCAACCACGGGCCTAACCACCCGACTCTTCCACCAGCTTCCACTTCAATTCCCACAAGGTGAGGATAATAGCAACAATAATAGCAATTCAGTTAACTCACGGGTAATAGCAGCAACATGAATTTGGGTACGAACATCCAAAAACGGCAACATACCACACTAAGACACAACACATTTCAGGCCATATCCAGGATGTTTCGTCTTCACAATAAAACAACATAGGTCATCTTCATGGTTTTCTGTTTTCAGAGATGCATGAGGTCATGCAAAGGTCAATCCTAGAGCTCAAAAAAATTCACGGAGGATGGGGAAATGGATAGCAAACAATCTTCTTGTGAGGGTTTCCTTCACTATGTGCGGGTATGTAGAGGCAGATGCATAGGCAAAATGGTTCAGATGCCCCAGATCCCCACAAACTTAGGCAGAGGATGACATAAGGAGGAGTGAACCCCCTCCGCGACTGACTTATGCAGCTTTTAACTACATGTGCCTGGGCCGACACATGTCGCCCATGAAGCTGCATGCCCTCCATCAGCATGCGTTCCTCTCCAGGAACTTAGGACAACACTCAAAATTGTCCACCTTAGTTTTAAAGAAATGATAATAATAAATTATTATCCCTTTCTAGAGGTAAGCCCCCTAGATTAGCCCCTAGACCCAACACTTATCCTTTCTTTCCACCTTTCATCCCCCATTCTATTACCCACTCTATGGAATCTTAGCCCCCCATCACTCATTCATTGTGGTTGGTTTGCACGCAGCGGTGTTCATATTTTTATTAACGTTCTACATAATTACATATACAAAAACAGGTTCCTGGCCTTAACACTTAGGCTCTCCAGCCTAATAAACTCATAAGACTTACCAGCTTATCAATACTCGACTCACCAAACTACAAAACATGATTTACAATTCATAAACATGATTACAACAGGGCTCGTCCTTGGGGATATTACAATCCCCTCCCCTTATTTTTTCGCTGTCCTCAGTGCAACTTTCACACAACATCAACAAGATTTCCAAAATCTTCAAAAAGATGCGGGTATTCTGCCTGCATAGCATCCTCATGCTCCCATGTTGTGTCCTCAGGACCGTACCAGGTCAACTTGACCTTTACAAGCCCTATAGCTCGATTCCAGAGTTGTTTGATTTTCATGTCCAATATGCGCACAGGATGCACTTGCAGGATACCTTCTTGCTCCACCTAAATAACATTCCAATCGATAACATGATTAGCATCAGGTATATATTTCTTAAGCAATGAAACATGAAACACATTATGTACAGTCATGGATGTAGGTAATGCAAGCATATATGCAACTGGCCCAATCCTTTCTAGGATTTCAAATGGCCCACAAAATCTGGCTGCCAACTTGGCACAGTTTCCCTTCTTCAGGGAACTTTTATTAGCTTTTACTTTTAGGAAAATAGGATCACCCACTTTGAATTCTCTATGGGTTCTATTTTTTTCAGCATAAATTTTCTACCTGTCTTGGGCAGCTTTTAAATTCTGCTTAATTTTAAGCATTTTCTCTTCCATTTCCTTGAGCAACTCTGGCCCAATTACTACTTTGTCAACTAGATTATCCCAGCTTACTGGAGTATTCCACTTTCTTCCATAAAGCGCTTCAAATGGGCTCATCTTCAATGATGCTTGATACCCATTGTTGTAAGTGAATTCAACCAAGTGTAGGTAGTCTTCCGTCACATACATTATCAGTATGTCTTCTATCACTCTATTCACCCTCTCTGTCTGTCCATCAGACTCAGCATGATAAGTTATACTAAAGTTCATATTCATTCTGAATCCTTTGAACAATCCTTTCCAGAAATTCAAGGTGAATTTCAGGTCTCTGTTGGACACAATTGTTTTAGGAATTCCGTGCAATCGTGTCGCTTCCTTCACGAAAATATCATCAACATCTGCTACCTTGTGAGTAGTTTTTAGTGGAATAAAATGGGCATTTTTTGTAACCTTTTCCACCACTACCATGATCGAATCATTCAACTTTCCTGTTCTAGGAAATCCCGTAATAAAATCCGTTGTCACCACTTCCCACTTCCATTCATGAATGGGCAAAGGTTGCAGAAACCCTGTTGGGTGCCTGTGCTCATCTTTAACTTTCTAGCATTCCATACATATGGTGATATATTCAACGATCTCTTTCTTCATACCTTTCCAAAAGTAATGGCTCCTGACCGCTGCCATAGTCTTCTGATATCCATGGTTCCTAGCATAATTCATGTTATGCATTTCTCTTAGAATAGAAAGTTTCAAACACTGGACATTGGGTATATAAACTCTGTTTTTGTACAGAAGTATTCCATTAGCTTCCAAGGTGTAATTTTCCTCTTTATGTCGTCTCTCACTCCGTTGTAGCTTTACTACCAAGTCTCTATACTGCAAATATGCATTTGCAGCTTCCAAAATTTTATCCTTAATATTAGTCATGTACATTGTAATGTCTGAAGCATGTAATTTGTGCACCTTTCTGCTAAGTGCATCAGCCACCTTGTTTTCCTTCCCTTTGATATGGTTGATATCAAAGTCGTATTCAGACAGAAACTCCAACCACCTACTCTGCCTGGCATTTAAGTTAGGTTGGTCAAACAAGTATTTAAGACCTTTGTGGTATTTTCTCAATTCAAATATCCTTCCCATGAGGTAATGTTTCCATTTCCTCAGAGCGTGAACGATTGCTGCCAACTCCAAATCCTGAGTGGCATAATTATTTTCGTGCTCTTTAAGCTTCCTGGACTCATAAAAGATTACGAATCCATTCTGACTGAGAACTCCTCCCAACCCTTCTTTACATGCATCTATGCACACCATGAAATCCACATTTGGATATGCAATCCTCAAGATTGGAGCATTGGTTAACAGCTGCTTCAATAGCTGGAAACTTTTTCTCCTTCCTTTGCAAGGAAGTGATAGGGTGAGCTATCTTTGAGAACCCTATGATAAACCTTCTGTAATATCCCGCTAGACCCATAAAGGATATAACTTCCACCACATTCCTTGGCACTGACCATTCTCTAATGGCCTCAACCTTCTCAGGATCTACGACAATCCCTTCTTTTGAAATAATGTGCCCCAAGTAATGGATCTGCCTTTGATAAAATGAGCATTTTCTCAACTTGGCATACAGCTGGTGTTCTCTCAACACTTGCAGCACCAACCTCAGGTGTTGTTCATGCTCTCCCTCTGACCTAGAATACACCAAAATGCCATCAAGGAAGACTATGGCAAACTTGTCTAGATAGTCCCTGAATACGCCATTCATCAAGAACATAAAAATAGCAGGTGCGTTCGATAGCCCAAATGGTACCACTGTGAACTCGTAATGACCATACCTTGTTCTAAGGGTGATCTTGCTGATGTATTCATCCTTTATTCTTACTTAGTGATATCTCGATCTGAGATCTATCTTCGAAAATATTTTCGCACCTTTCAACTGATCGAAAAGATCGTCAATCCTCAGCAGAGGATACTTGTTCTTGAAAGTTACTTTGTTCAATTGTCTGAAATCAATGCACAACCTCAACATCCCTTCCTTCTTCTTCACGAACATGACTAGGGAACCCCAAGGTGACACGCTTGGGTGAATGTACCCCTTCTTTAGAAGGTATTCAAGCTGCAATTGCAACTCTTTCAGCTCTGGCGTACCCATTCTATAAGGAGATTTCGACACTGGAGCTGCTCCAGGCATAAAATTTATAGAGAAATCGATATCTCTCTTCAAAGGTAGTCTGGGTACTTCCTGAAATACATCTTCAAACTATGTTAGTACTGCATGGTCTCCAATCTTTGAGACCTCATCTCTGGATGCTTCCTCCACATGGGCTACAAACAATTGACATCCTTTCCTGTAGAACTTTTTCAGCTACATTGCTGAGATTTCTCTAACAACCACAACTCTGGGAATTCCTTGGACTATTTTCTGATTCCCCTCCTCATCCAAGAAAGTAAATGCCTTATTACGACAGCCCAGGAGGGCATGTTGTTGGTCCAACCAGTCCATCCCAATTAAACAGTCATAAGAGCCTAAAGGCAGAATATTCATTTCAGCCTTCGTGCTCAATCCCTTCATGTCCATAGGACAGGACTCAACCAACTCAATGACTTTCCTCTTAGTTCCTGTAGCCACCTTCACTAACCAAGACTTTTCATGTTTGCTTCTTGATAAAGGAAAACTTTCCACCACCCTTGGATCTACATAACTATGGCTAGCCCCTGTATCAATTAAAATAGTAAATGGTTGGTTGTTAATCATACCTTCCACTTCAATCATGTGCGACTGAAATTCAGCTTGCTTGTTTTCCAGGGCCACATAGATCCTTGGCATTCTACTACCCATGTCCTCCACTGTTTCAGCTTGTTGAACATTATGGACAGCTCTTGCTTTGCCATTTTTATAGGGACAATCTATGTACTTGTGGTTCTCTTTACAACCCCAACACTGAATGGGCATCTGTCTCGGCCTTTTTTCCCCCACTTCATCCATTCTCGGCTCTCTAAATGATGGATGTCCTTGAGGACTGTTTCTGAAAAAGGGAGGTTTGTTTCCCTTCTGCCTCTGTTCTTTCTTAAACTTCTTCTGGTCATCCCAAGCCTTCCGAAAGGTAGGCTTTTCTCTTTTTTGTTCATATAATCATTTCTCTCTTCTTATTGTTTCTTCCATAGTCTTAGGATCATGATACTGAATCTTTTCACCAATGGGAGGTGGCAGTCCACTCAGATACCTCTGAATCTTGACAGCCTCATCTTTGATGAATGGAACATACTTCAGTAATTCCAAAAAACTTCGTTCATGTTCATCAATGGTCATGATTCCCAACTTGAGTTCGAAGAACTCCTTCATCTTTCTGTCATAGTATATTTTAGTCAGGTATTTCCTCATGAAATACCTCTTGAATTACTTCCAAGTGATATCTTTATCTCTAATGTGTTGCACCTGCACAAGTTGATCCCACCACATGGATGTTTTTCCTTTTAGTTCATACATCGCAATTCTTCCTTCTGCATGAGAGGAATAATTTTATAGTTGGAAACATTTCCTCATGCCAAGAAACCATGTTTCAGCATCTTCCTCCTTCTTATGTTCTCCATCAAACGTAGGAGGCTTAATCTTGTTCATCTCCCCTTTCAATTCATCCACTCCAGATCTTCGGTGTTTTCTGGTAGGGGATGGGCTTGAACTACTATGTGCTTCCTTACCAGAATGCTTTGGGGAGTGACGATGATGTTTACTACCACTCCTCGATCTTCTTTTTCTCTCAGGGGTTCTGCAACTCCCTGTTTTGCTTGTGTCACTCTCCTTTTCCAATTTCCTTTCTATTTTTTCTAGGCTCTTCAACATCTTTAAGTTGAATTCACCCTACTGATCCCTGACCCTCATGAGATTTCGGCTATCATCTCGGAAAGCATGGGCATATTTTTGTAATCTTTCAATTATTTTAATTATGGCCTTCCTTATCCAATTCTCTTCCATGCCCATTGGATTTCGATACTTCGACTCTCAAGTTGGCATCCCTTCCTTCTCTTTCGTTCCTTGCATTGGAGGCAATCCACACCTCTTCCATTTCTATACTTGACATCGATTCGCGGCTATCCTAACACTCATTGAGCTCTCCACACACAACGTACAGTCAACCAAAATTTGTTAGGCCTTAAACCCTTAATAAAACTACAACATTCATAAACCAACACGAATAAGAAAACATTTCGATTCCATGAATTTTCTGAGATTTGTTTGGCTCTCCAATTTCTGGGTGATAGCCCTCATTTTCTTAGTCCCCAACCCATGCGTCCATGGGCCATGATCAAACTCTAAACTGTTAGGTGCTACAAGGCTCTCCAAACGAAACTTTGGATTTCAGGATTTCAAGGTTTCGGGGTTTTTGTCCCGGAGGTTCTTGCACTCGCTTCCCTCTCCAACTCCTGACTCATGAACTTTTGACCTCTCTCCCCTTGGGCCCACAACACAGCTGTCATCAACCAAGGTAGTGACACATGGTTTCATTAATAAGGTCCACATCACTTTCGGCGATGTCATAGGGTCTCACCACTTTCACTTTTCATTTCAGAGTTTCGGGCATCGGGAGTTCATGCATCCACACATTTCGAACTTCAATTTCCCAAAATTCTGAAATTACAATCTATTCATCTACTTGATCCAATGGTCAAGCTCCTCTCCTATTTTCTATGGTGCAGATCGTTTTGGGATTTCTTGGTTTTGGGTTTCGGAGGTGTTCACCTCTCCTCACTTCCCATCTCCTGACTTTGTGAAATCTGAAAGGTTCTCGCGACTAACTCGAGCGCGACTCCACAAGATATAATGGTCAAGCCCTCCTCCCAAATATACGGTGTAGATCTTCTCGGATTTTCGTGGTTCTATGTCTCAACGCTCCCCTCCTTTTCCTGACAGCCGAACTCCCAAAAGGCTTCTCGGATATCCTTCCGGTACTTTCTCTGGATCTAACGGTCTTAAGGGATCTCCTTTCCTCCCGATCAGATCCAACAGATACAACACTTCATGTGTTGAGCTCTCTCTCTCCCTGTGGCCATATACCACACCGGCTACAGGTTTTATAATACTGCTACACCTCCTGAGCTTTGTAACATAGCCAAGTGACTCCTTGGCACTCAAGAAAATTCAAACGTCCAAAAACTGGTTCTTCCAAACATGATTCCCACCTGAAATTTGGGTCCAATGACCACTTATCTAGCCCATTCAGGTTCAGTGTTAAACCACACTCTGATACCATATTGTAACATCCCCGACCGTCATCCCACTAGTCAGCCAAACGCTACTACGCAGAACAACATTCTCATACTCATGTAATATGCATTTAAATGAAGTTAAATGGCTTAATAGAGTAACATATAATTATTTCCATCATACAGAATTAATGAAATCAACAGTAAGCATCATCACAACGAAATGCATGATAATATAGTAAGTATCACAAACTAACATCACATATAAATTAAGTACAACATTAATACTTATCTTTGAAGTTGTAGTAACTCCACCTACCACGTGCAGACCTTCCACGAATCTCCCATCCTTAGACCACACTGCTCATCACTCTCAGTAGTGGGTCACCCCCGAGATGGGACCAAGATCCACCCAACATAAGGGAATCCTAAACTAGGATGAGGTTATAGGGAAACTGCACAAAATAACCGGAACGATTCCTCCCAGGATGCCTTCTTACACCCACTACTCATAAACTCTCATTCCCCACATGTTTGTTCTACCTGAGAGTATACACCTTCATAAGCACAGTCCATCAGTGCTTCACCTCCCTCTATGGGACTCGACAACAAGCTGGATCAGGAAGTCTCAGAGCTCCGTAGCTGGTGTTGGACTCTCTCTGGGAGAAAACCACTTCCCAACAGACTCCTTCACCTAGAAAGAGCTTCTCACAGGCCTGACAGCCTGCCTCTTCAACCATGGGCCTAACCACCCGACTCTTCCACCAGCTTCCACTTCAATTCTCAGAAGGTGGGGATAACAGCAACAATAATAGCAATTTGGTTAACTCACGGGTGACAACAACAACAGGAATTTGGGTATGGACATCCAAAAATGGAAACAGACCACACCAAGACACAACACAGTTCAGGCCATATCCAAGATGTTTCGTCTTCACAATAAAACAACATAGGTCAGCTTCACGGTTTTCTATTTTCAAAGATGTGTGAGGTTATGCAAAGGTCGATCCCAGATCTCAACAGAATTCATGGAGGATGGTAAAATGAATAGTGAATAATCTTCCGGTGAGGGTTTCCTTCACTGCGCGCGAGTATGTAGAGGTAGATGCATAGGCAAAATGGTTCAGATGCCCTAGATCCCCGTGAACTCAGGTGGAGGATGACATAATGAGGAGCAAACACCCTCAATGGTTGACTTCTACAACATTTAACTGCATGTGCCTGGGCCGACACATGTCGCCCATGAAGCTACATGTGTTCCATCAGAATTTGTTCCTCTCCAGGCACTTAGGACAACACTCAAAATTGTCCACCTTAGTTTTAAAGAAATAATAATAATAAATTATTATCCCTTTCTATAGGTAAGCCCCATAGATTATCCCCTAGGCCCAACACTTAGCCTTTATTTCCACCTTTCAACCCCCATTCCCTTACCCACTCTGTGGAATATTAGTCCCCCATTACTCATTCATCGTGTTCGGTCTGCACACATCGGTGTTCATATTTTTATTAACGTTATGGATAATTACATATACAAAAATAGGCTCTTGGCCTTAACAGTTAGGCTCTCCATCCTAGAAAATTCATAAGCCTTACCAACTTATCAATACTCAGCTCACTAGCCTACAAAACATGATTTACAATTCATAAACATGATTACAACAGGGCTCATCCTTGGGGATATTACATTGTCTCCTTGTTCAAATTCTTTGGTCTTAATGTGTCTATAAAGCCAATCTTTCTTCCTTTCTTTCTCGACTGATTTATGGAAGTCTTCTAAAAACCTGGTCTCTTCAAGTTATTGTAATTCCATAATCCTCTGTGCAACTGATTCATCCTCTGACATGTGTGTAATCTGTGCAATATATAAAATCGAAGTAATGAATTATGCACGTACCAAAACCTCTTTCCCATAGACTAGATGGAATGGAGTATACAAGTGGAGTTTATTTGTGGTTGTCATGTAAGCCCATAAAACTGTTGGGACTCTGTCATCCCAATCCTCCTTGTTTGCACAACAAACCATCATTAATCCTCTCTCCAGGATCTTGTTAAATGCCTCTATTGTTCCATTGTCTTGCGGATGGTAGGGGATACTTTTATGATGTTGGATCAAGAACTATGTTGTAATATTTTCTATTGTACTACTGATAAAATGACCACCTTGATCACTCATCAGGCTACTAGGACATCCAAAACAAGTGATAATATTTAAAAAAATGAACCTACTAGCAGTATCGGTCGAACAATCCTTGACAACTGCTGCCTCAACCCAACATGTAAGGTAATCAGTTGTGGTAATAATATAACTATCCTATGAATGCTTATATGTGGGGTTCATCTACCTAATTAATTCAACCATCCATTTCTCAAATGCTTGTAGAGCTCGAACTGGCTGAAGAGGAAATTCATCTCGTTGTAATGGCTTACCCACTCTTTGACAAACATCGTAATATATAGCATATGAATTTTCATCCTTGAAGAGCGTGACCCACCATAATCCAGCTGGAGGACCTTCTGCATAGTGGCCTTTCCTCCAACATGGCCTCCATAACTCAACTGTGGCACTCCCACAGTATGTCTTGTCTTTCATGATATAAGACACATCTCCTGAGGATACTATCTAGGCCCTAATTATACAAGTGCCTTGCAATGAATTGATAGTCTGCTACCCTAACCACCATATGACGTTTCTGAGTTGCAGAGTATGTTTCTAGGCAGGCCCCTATACTTAAGAAGATTTTTATGTCTTCTAGGTATTCTGGTATGGCCTCAACTCGGAACAGGTCTGCATCTGGGAGCTGATCATCGACTGCTCTGCCACTTTCTCCTGACTCTAATCTAGACAGATGATCAAGCCCTACGTTTGATCTTCCAGGTTTAATGATCACCTCAAATGAAAATTCCTGAAACAATAACAACCATCGACAAATTCTTCCTTCAAGAATAGGCTTGTTAACTAAATATTTTAACGTAGAATGATCAGTAAAGAACTTAAAATGAGAGCCTAACAAATAATGTCTAAACTTCTGCAGAGCGTAAATCATAGCTAAACCCTCCCTTTTTCTAGTTGTATAGTTGTGCTCGACTTGTGACAACTTCCTACTAGAAAAATAGATAGGATGATCCATGGCTCTGTCTCTTGGTTGTGCTAAGATGTCTCCCAAGGAAATACCTAATGTGTCAATGTGCACATGTAATTTGTTTTCCCGGTTTGGAAATATCATAATAGGTATCGTGTTGAGATTTTCCTTCAGGATATCGAATGCTTTATCACACTCTGGGGTCCACTGGAACAATTGTGAATTCTTTAGTAGATTCTCTAGAGCTGCAGTAATGTTTTCATATCTTATGATATACCTATGATAGTACCATGTGTGCCCCAACGTGGAGTGTAACTTCTTAGTGCTCATGGGTGGAAGCATATTCACAATAACCACAACTTTGGCTGGGTCTACCAGTACTCCTTCTCGGCATACTATGTGGCCTAAAAAATTTCCATGTGGCACACAGAAGATACACTTTATGAGGTTCAACGATATCTGCAATTCTCTACATCTATCAAACATTAGATGTAGTAGCGCTACATTTTCCTTGAGAAGACTGTATATCGTCCAATAATCCATATAAAATTCTATAAACTTGTGAATAAATTCTCGAAAAGTTGCTATTACAATTCGGAAAAATATTGTAGGGGCGTTCTTTAGGCCGAATGGCATCACATTGTATGAAAATGACCCCCATTATGTTATGAATTTGGTCTTGTTTTTGTCTTCTTCAACAATCCTTGCTTGGTGATACCCCAAAAATCCATCTGTAAATGAGTAAGATTCTTTCCCTGCAACCTGTTCTAGCACCTCATCAATAAAAGGTGTTGGGAAAGGGTCATGCACACAGGAAGAATTACGGCTTATGTAGGCTACACAGACCCTAATATCCTTTGTGCCTTTCTTTCTCTGGATGACTATTGGGCTAACCCATTCTTCTTCTTCCACTGCAAAAATAAGTTGATCTTCCAACATCTTGTCTATTTCATTCTTGACTTTCTCTTTCACTCTGGGGTTAAGGTGATATGGTCTATGCCTTATAGGATTCGATCCTGATTTTAGTTCAATTTTCATCTCTCTCATAGCTCCTTTAATCCCTTTTATCTCTGAAAATGACTTTGGGAACAAGTCCTCATACTCCCGCAAGAAGATATGTATTTCTTGGCTAGTTTTTTCATCCCAGTAATCTCCTACCATAGCTATATTAGGTTTCTCTATGGTCCCTATATTGACTTTACGCAACTTCAATGGATAATTATAAGAACCATCACTCTAACTGGGTATAATGTTCTGGATTTATCTGCTTCCTTATGTTTATTTAATGGCTAAGTTTCTCAATTCTTCTAATTCATCTTTGTTTTCCAAATCCTTCTCAATATTATAGCATTCTATAGGTCTCTTTTCTAAGTTGAGGTTAAGGTTAGACTAGAGTGATTGGATATGATTTTCACATACCACTAGGTATGATTTCCATTCCTCAGTATCTAGAAAAAGGAATGATTTAATTCTTTACAGAACTACTTTAAGCTCAGGATACTTACTTGTAAACGAGACGTCCTTACAAAATTGATCTGCCAACATTTTCCAGTCGTTGATCTATCTTCTGGTCTCTTCATGCATGTACCGATATTTTGGAATTGGACCTAGTGAATGGGGAAATACTTGAACCCACAAGCGAGATGCTATTTTCGCAACTTTCCATTGTCTCACGCATTGTTCAATATGTGCTTTAGGATCAGACTGCCCATTGCATAGTTGCGCAACTTGGAAATCCATCCGCATCTCTAATTCCAGCTACACCTTATCTTGAAATCTATATTGGATAGCTTTCTTCACATCGTCCTAGTTCTCAACTAAGGATTTGTGATTAGTCCACCATCTGGCAGGGGTGTCCTGGAGGGATAAGTCCAACACTGAGATCATTTGATCCTCCACTATCGTTTCTTCCATGATGACAAAAAAACTGTCAAGTTCTGAGGTACCATCATATATCGAGTGTTATATGACCTCGGTTCCAACCCATCTAACTACTATGACAGTTGTGCATCTTCTTGAAAATATTTCATATGTACATTACTTCCAACTGTCAAATGCCAGTTCTGAATCTTCATCTATTGATTGTATGCTCCTACAACTTACTGATCCATCGACAGTAGGATTTATGTAGTCTTATCTTGGTCCTGTTGTTACAGTGTACAACTAATCCAAGTCCTCTCCTTCCATATTATTTTACGTTGGCTCTATATATCGAGGGCTTACATACGAATCCAAGGGTTGAACTACTTTTATTTCGTCTACCTCAAATTTCAGGGTGTCTTTCTTTAAGTCAATCATCGCATAGTTGTCGTAATCCAAATCAATACCAAGTAGTGAAGGATAAGGGTCCTTATCCCCCATGATTTCGATCACCTCAAAATCAGCTACAGTATTCACTCCTGCAACATCTATTTCCACATTCTCTAGTCTTTCTATTGGAAAAATACAATATTGATTGGCCATTCTTAGCTGGATTGGGGAATATGTCAACTACAGTTTTCCTAAATCTTCCCAAGTCTTTTTATGTAGTATATTAACATCATGTCCTAGATCTATAATCTCAAATTCATCTAGTTGGGATGCTAATCTAAACTCTTTTACAGTTCGTACTTTCCTTCTTTGCACTCTCTGAGTATTCTTCTCAGGAAGATTAGTCCTTATTCTCATTTCTAGAGATTCTTCATTCCCTAGAACTAGGTACAGTGCATTGTCCAACTTCTCTTTCAACTGGTCATTCCCAAGAATATTAGAAAATAATTGAAACCAAAGGTCAACTACATTTTGTGGTTTCATGGGTTGTCTCATCGAGACTACAGGGTTCTTGGGCACAGGGGGTAAAGAAAGGACTTGCACAATTCTAGGGTAAACGATAGTCTAAGGGGGGTTTTCTTGCATCTCAGGGCCATGGATATTATGAAATACTTCTATGGAATTTTTAAATAATAGCTTATCTTTCATAGGATCATACATATCCTCTTTAGGCGTTGCTTTATGGATATGAGTTAAATTATCAACATTTGTGCCAGTCTTTTCCCCTCCTCGGGTAACGATGTTAAGGTTGGGAAGTTGTCCTCTAATAACTCTCTTTATCTCTGAACTGATGATATTAGTTCCTTGTTGACGTACCAAATCTTCCCATTTTTCAATTAGTTCTGGGAATTCTTCAGTTGCATGCCCATTCGTTCTGCAGTGAGACCACCATGGTCGCCTTGGGTGAGCACAATCTCTAGCCATGTGGCCTAGCTCATCACAGTTGTAACATATACTTGGTCCTCTTCCCCTGGTTCTTCCTCCTCTGAAGTCTCCTCTAGCTCCACTTCCTCGACCTCTTCCCGGTCCTTAAGGGGTTTCATTCACCTTGAATGATGTTTGATCCAGTCTGTCCGCAAGTGCATCCAACGCTCTAAATTGATTTGTATCATGTGTGGTAGATGCACATAACTCACAATGCACAATATTTGGTACTATTGAATACTTATAAATAATGTGGCATTGTATCGGCCCATGCTCATGGATTCAGAATATTTTGTAATACTCAACTGATGGCGTTTCTTGATTACCTGGAAAAGCATGATATGGGCTTGGGGTATGGAATGGTAAATTCACAGATACTTGCACAACTCCTCCCGTGGGTCCTGGTGAGGGTCCCATTAGATTCTAAGGGGGTCTCATTCCCCTCATTCATGGACATTCATTCACCAGATGTCCTTATGTGTAACATCCGGTACACTAGACTTGCATTTTTCCTAGTTTGGGTATCATCATTTCTTGAATCTTCTCTGTAAGTGTTGATATTTTCCCTTGTATTTTTTCCAAATTTGCATCTACTAGGGGTTTGTTCACTCTCAGGCTCCCTGGATATCCTTCCATGGCTTCAATATTCATTTATTGTTCCAAGGCATCTGTCAAAGTGGTTATCTCTTGTTGCGTTAATGGAATCCATGTCAGAGGTAGAAATCCCTGGATATACTATTCTATTTGATGTTCTTCATGGATCATATGCGCTAACCTCCCTATATCATATTTAAACTTATGGTTCCCAAGACGATTCACCTTTCCTTTGTTGAATCTCGCACAACTCAGATAGAGCTTGTTGTTCTGACTGAGGTAGCTTAAATTTCGCTATGAACTTTGTTCGTACCTAGTCAAGTGTGAACACTTGACCTTGCATTCCTAGTACTCCTGGATCAATGGACTTCATGTACCATTTGAGAGCATGGCCTGTCAAAGTAGTCTGGAACTTAACCAATTTATTCACATCCAGAGTCCCTCTGGACCTCCAGATCGCTTCACATAAGAACCAATGTTGCTCCACATCCTTATCTCCCTTACAACATAATTCTGGATACCGAGCAATCGAACCTCTGGTGTTAGTAGCCATTGTTGATTTACTTCTCCTACCAATATAAAACCTAACAGTCTTGGTTGTGATTTACCAGGGGATCCCAATATCCTCCCAGTATTCACGCTTCTTGGTTGTGATTGACTAACTTCTTGTAATGGAACGGGAATAGAATAATAAGTTAGTATATAATTTACCACTTTTATAGAAGACACTTGGGGTATGGGTGATTCGGGGTTGGTTCCATTGGCTTCGAGGCTGGTTTCTTTGATCTAGAGGGTCTCGTTCTCATCCTTTGGAGTGGTCTCTTCAACCGGATTCTCGATCTATCCTGGCATCCTGACATCGTGGCTGAATCTTCTCTTTCTTCTTCAAGATCCATGTCGAATTCATTTTCCCATGCTTCTACACCTTCTTTTTCTTGCCCACCCTCTTGGGAACTTCTTTCTCTATACGCTTCTCTCTCACTTAATCTTTGACTAGCTCGTCTTTCCTATTGTTGGCACAGAGGCATGCCCAGGGTTCAACGCTTCAACAATGCACCAACAAAACCCTAACTACCGACCCTTTCGGCAACACCTGCGAAGCAGATGAAGTCTCACCCAAGGTAGAGGTAGGGGGGCTGTTAGACTCAGGTGTCTACAACCAAGTTGAGACATAGATCTTTGATTACAATATTTAATAGAGCACTTAAACAACAATATGCATTAGTTTCTTGAATCTCATTCACATCGCTGATTAAACCCTTATTACATAACAACGTAGTAATAATAAAGATCAACCACTTCCAATCACTTAGCGCATAGCATCAGCTTGGATCTAGCATTCATTTATATTTAATACCATCAAGCACTAAACAATGACATTAGATGCATTCAACATACATTATAACAATAGCACTAAGCAGATAAATATATAAACAACATTGCAAAAAGAATATCAATACACAGGATATATGTGGTTCACCCCAGTGTGCGACTACGTCCACCAAATTCTTCTTCTTCTTTATTAGTATTCAATATTCTTACATTCATCTGCTCCTGTGCACAAATCCATAGAGCCAAAATCCACAGAGGACAGGAGATTTGCGCAATGCGCACCAGATCCTCCTTCTCAAAATCAGGTCAAGGAACAGAACCAACTCCTTACTAGCACAGAGCCTTACTTTACATAGTCTATCTGCAACAAGAAACTTACAACCTCTTGCACTAAACTAACTAGTCATGCACTAATCCAATCGGTAACTCATAGTTTCTACATTGCATTCCTTCATATATATACTTTTACAAAAAGGCCTAAACATGGGTAAACACATGGGATGACATCCCATAACCCTTTACATAAACCCTAGTAAAGCCTTTGTTGGGTCCAAAATCCTGCAAAATGAGTGATATCCCACGATATCAACTCCGCCTGGGCGCTCCATCTTCGACCAGCATGTCGAAGTCCCAAAAGTGATCAAGCACAACCAATATTTCCTCAAAACTTGGTCAAGAGATAACAAGCCCCCAACACTCACCTGTAACTCGTCTCAAGTCACTCAGATCTGGGCAATGCACCTTCAAAGGCCTTGAGATTACCTCGAGCTGCCTCGACTTGTTACTTCACTAGAGCCTCCTACTCGAAGAACTTATGATTCAGTTGTTCTGCAGCAATCCCTTCCAAGTGTTTTTCTACTGTCGTAACCATTTGATCCAGCTATGAGCCTTGTCCTTCAATCTCTTCAAAAAGCGTGCAGGCTTCATCCTGCACCAACTATAATCTTTGTGTAACTTCAATGACTCTGCTCTGGATGGTAGTAATTTGTTGCTGGATTGTGCGTTGTTCATGTGATCTTTTCATCCTCTCGACTGCAGTAAGTAGCTTCATATATGCTTGCATGGTGGATGCCTTCTTCTATGCCTCCTGGAGATGTGCTTCCATTTTCCTCAACTCCAGATATTTTGCAAGGCGATCATATGTCTGTGCACTTTGATCACTCAGTTTCTTAGAATCTGAGGCAAGTTCCCTCATTCTTTATACTGCATTACTGGCAGCTTCCTCCCTTGGGTCACACACTTCTTGCGGAGTGCTCGACACTTCTTGGAGATATAACTCTGTTATCCATTCTTACAGCTGTTGAATGGCTTCGACGAGCTTCCCTACTTGCATCTCGGTTGACTCTGGTTCCTCCTATGCCAAGCCTAAAACAGAGTGAATTTCTTTAGTTACCGCTTCTTTGACCGCAGTCTACTCTGCAAGAAAATGGTTTTTTTCTTCCTGTATCTTTGCACTGTTCTGCTCAAACTTCGCCAAAATTTCATCTTTCTCCTTCTGTGCAACTCAAAGTTTCTCTAGGATCTCCTCCTTTTCTTGCTTCGAGGCCTCTATAGCATGTTCCTTTTATTCTTGGACTCGCTAAAGTACAGCCTCTGTTGCATCTTCTAATCTTCGTAAGTGGGTGGGATCATCCCCTAATTCTGCAATCTTCAATGAAGAAGGCGCAGTAGGTACTGCACGGCTCGAATGGATGGCTTGTTGTATCTCCTTCAGCTCCTTTTCTATTCTTTCATACAATGTTTCTTGATCTCTTCCATGTCTTTGTAAGATATCCTCTAAAGCATCCTCCATGGCTGCGATGATGATATCGACATCGTCCACTATGAGAACATTATTTGACTGAGGCTTATTGGCATGAGTCTTCTTTCTTTCCGAGGGTTTCTGCAGAGAAACCTTCCTTTTCTTCAATTCTTCGGCCTCAGTAGGGGGATCCTTCGACGGTGTAACTTCTCCTTTGTCTTGGTTTTCTCCTTCTTCCCCTCCTTCTTCTTGGTTTAATTTGTCTCTTCCTCATCTTCCAGGGGAGTCAGGCCTACTTTCCTCTGAGGCGTTGTCCTCATCATCATTTTCTATGTTTTGCACTTCCTCCTTCTTCTTCTTTTTCTTCACGCTAGTCTATCCATCATGTTTGACCTGGGTGACCAAGGGACTTCTAATGATGTCGGGATCAGAGAATTTTGCATCCTCAACTGGTACGAGGAACTCTGTTGGCCAATCTTCGGTGATCTCCTTCATATCTTCGTTGGCCAACTTATAATAGGATTGCAATTCCTCCTTACTCTCATCCTTGCACGTAGTGATGTAGATAAAGTGTTGATATGCGTGGAACTTTGCTAGCGGTCTGTATCAATGCAATGTGTTTGGGGTCATTCATGGATATGCCTCAATAGCATGCTTGAGATGTTGGTAGTAAGCATTGAAGACAACGTTGAACTACCACTGCTTCGACATATCATTTGTATACCACAAGGTGGACAACCTTGCGGCCAACGACTATGATGGTTCAACTTCTGGAAATGTCTCTCCTTTTGGCATTTTCCAAGTGACAAATGTGATCAGTACCAATATCCAAATGAAGTGTAATTCATATCATTGATCCTGTGCTTCGTGGAAGTCCTTCTCTAGCTCATTGATGAGGTAACTCGCCCAGTTCATTTGCATCCCCTCTACACACTTCCCTGTGAGGTCTACTACGAATCCAGTTACCTGTGTCGAACAGTTCTTTCTAACGAGATTTCCAGCTATAAGCTAACAAGATAGGCATACTGCACCATCCTGGATGGAGGATACCTTATACCCTCACTTTCCCTTTTCTACATCGCCATAATCCTCCTTTATGCATTGTGCCAGAGAGACATCTGAAGTCTTCCCTGGGTAGAACTGTTGAGGGTCCTGTCCCTGCATGCTCAGTCCTGTGATAAGGTGGATCATCGTCGGATCCACAGTAACATGCATCTTGAACCATAGATATCCTCTGTGGTAGCACGACAAGAGGATTTTAATGCAAGAGTTAACCTTCTGATGTCATCCAAAGTGAGGAATCTCATTATATTCAATATCGTGGACTACGCGAGCTTCTTTATCCATCATTGGGAGACTATGTGCAGCTTCTTCCCAGTCATCTTCATCAGATACCTATGTGGCGCAAGCATCACGTAGTTCTTCCTGTTGCCGAGGTCGAAATCGTTGTTCTTCAGAGCTGGAATGTGTCCTAACTGGGATCCAACTATGCGTATCCCCTTCGGGATGTACGCTGTGATCAATGTATACTTAAATTTGTGTGGGATACTGTCTCGATTAACCACTCCAGCCAAAGGTGGTATGTATTTTGGCAAGACCGATGGGATATGCTTCACATTAGCTAGATCATCGTGGTGCTTGCTTCGCTTCTCAATAGAGTTCCGACTAGAACAATGTCCAGTCGATGGGGATGCTTGCAATCCTCCAATCGATGATTCTTGTATTCTTATAGACATAACTCTTTCAGCCATGAGATCCACGAGAATATCCTCAAACAGACTTCTCTAATGCGTTATGTTCACCCGACATTCACATTTGTAACCAACATATATCGGGTAGGAGAATGGACAAGCAAGTTAATCAAACAGATGGCGAGGTCTAGAAAGCATAGTGAGAAACAATGGATTCTCTGTTAGCTTGGATATTCACAGGTAGGAAAAAGTGGTCCCAATGCAGCGTCCGATGGGTTAAATAAGAAAGCATCGTAATAGATTCCTCCAATGGGTAGGAATGTGTCCATCAATGTGAATCCGTCCGTTATGGCGAGGTCCCAATGGTTCAACGATGGTCTTTCCATTAATAACTGTGTTTCTAGCCGTTCTAGGGAATTATTCTAACGGTTGGGGCGCCTCCAACGGTCATATTGCTTCGTCATGGCGAAGTCCCATTCTGCGTGGTTCTGTTATTCCGGTGAGGTTCAAGTTCTACATATCTGCCTCTTGCAAAGTCTTCCTTCTATTTTTTGTAGCTTCCTGCAACTTAGCTTTCTTCCTATTGAGCTTCCTAGCCTTCTTTCCATTGATCTGAGCTTCTCTAATAATTTCTAGAATCCTCTTCCCATTTGTATTCTTATTCTCTCCTGGTGAAATAACTTCGCACTACTGATGCGCTCTTATAGATTCTACGGTTAATGTCCCTTGTCTTACTATTTATGGGGTGGCTATACTTCTTTCTTGCATGGATAGGTTCTTTAAGCCTTCCTGTCTTTTTTCCACTTTGACAGCTAATTATTTGGTCCTTTGTTGCTTCGACTTATCCTCTTCTTCTTCTAATAGTCCCTTTATTTTTTTGGCTATGAAGTCCCTTAGTCCTTGTTTTTTCTGTTCTATAGCTTCCTTCTCTACTTTCCTTCTGGTTTTATCCTTCTCAATCCAAGTCTTTCCTAATAAAAGTGGAAAAGGGTTTTTTTTCTCAACAAACCTAATAACTTCAAAGTCCTCTGTTGTCAATGTTTCATGGGAAATCATAGCTATATTAGTAACTCTTCCACATAAGGTTATCATATTTCCTTTAAACAAGTTTATCCTTCAAAATGAAGGTATCATAGTATGCTTTCCCAAAATTTCTCAAGTACTTTCTAGCATAATATTTAGATGTGTTTCTTCATCCAATACACATTCTATGTTGAAGTCTTCTATCCTTGTAACTATGTGTGGTTTTTCTTTCAATATCTCTGACAAACTGACATCCTTGTGGTCCTCGATTACTTCTTTTAACTACACTAACATAGTCTAAGCTTTCTCTGATTCTTTCTCTTTATGATTCCCCAACATGCTCTTAGCCTCTTGACTTTCTTCAGAGTTTTCTTGTCTCATGTTCATATTTTCAACTTTAGCAATCATTCTTGGATAATCCTCAACCTTATGACCAATAGCTTTACAAAAAAGACAAATAGGACCTATACCAGGGCATTCATTAGCAATATGTTTGAATCTTCTGCAATTATAACACAGTGTCAATCCTCTCTTTCTTTTAAATGATCCCCAGCCTCTCCTGTACTGTGCACTGGGATCACAGTGTTGGACCTGCAATCTACAAAAATTCTTTCTAGGTTCCTACATCCACTTATTAGTCCAACAATTCTTTTTGTGCATATAAATAACATATTTTTCTCTATTTCTATCAAATCTATTCAGATCAACTCTTTCTTCTAATTGTTCCCTAACATTCAGGCTAGGACAAAATCTATCAAACATACCTAGATTCATACTTTCGAAGAAAATATTTTCACTTATCTTACCCTTACCAGAGCACAAAGATTTAAGATCTTACCTCTTTTATTTAGATCTAGTTTCTTTCTTAGCATAGAGATTTGCAAGTCAAGTAGAATACTTCTCACTACAACAAAAGATCTACGCACAAAGATTTATGTTTTCTTCAGTTCCTAGCAATCACAATTTTAGGTCCCAGCAACAAAACCATTTGTTGGCACAGGGGCAGAACTAGGGTTCAACGCTTCAAAAATGCACCAACAAAACCCTAACTACCATCCCTTTCAACAACACCTACGAAGAATATAAAGTCTCACCCGAGGTAGAGGCAGGGGGGGTTGAAGGACTCAAGTGTCTAACACTAGGCTCGGACACAGATATGTGATTACAATACTTAACAAAGTACTTAAACAACAATATGCATTAGTTTCTTAAATCTCATTCACATAACAAATTAAACCCTTATTATAGAACAATGGAGTAATAATAAAGATCAACCAATTCCAATCACTTAACACATAGCATCAGCTTGGATCTAGCATTCATTTATATTTAATACCATCAAGCACTAAAAAATGACATCAGATGCGTTCAGCATACATTATAACAACAATGCTAAGCAAATAAATATATAAACAACATCGCACAAAGTATATCAAGACACAAGATATATGTGGTTCACCCCAATGTGGGGCTACGTCCACCAACTTCTTCTTCTTCTTTATTAGTCTTCAATCTTCTTACATTCATCTACTCATGTGCACAAAGCCACATAGACAAACTCCGTAGAGGATAGGATATCTATGCCCTGTGCACCAAATCCTCCTTCCCAAAATCAGGTCAAGGCACAGAGCCTTACTTTACACAATTTTTCTGCACAAAGAAACTTACAACCTCTAGCACTAAGCCAACTAGTCATGCACTAAGCCAATCGGTAACTAGTAGTTTCTACATTACATTCCTTCATATATATACTTTTACAAAAAGGCCTAAACATGGGTAAACCCATGGGTCGACATCCCATAACCCATTACATAAACCCTAGTAAAGACTTTGTTGGTTCCACAAGCCCGCAAAATGAGTGAGATCCCGCGATCTCAGCTCCGCCTGGGCGCTCCATCTTCGACCATCGTGTCGAAGTCCCAAAAGTGGTCAAACATGACCAATATTTCCTCAAAACTTGGTCAAGGGCCAACACCCGTCTTCTCATATTTTGCTACTCTTCCATATTTCATTCCTCGACTTCTTCTAGTCTAACCTATTTCCACAACTTCTCAGACTGTTTTATTGCTTTCTTTATCTTACCGCACCACCACTTCTCAACTATGGAAGTTCTTTTCAAGGCTCGCTCATCTCTTGAGTCAATTTCTTACTTCTCCCCCAGTTGTCAAAGAACCCTCTCCCCTATTTCAGGCCATGACTCCACCCTAACCTCACCCCACCCCAAGAGAGGGTGTTTACATTGCCATATTAGTTGGGGAGATAGTCATCATCCCCTCCTCCATCAATAAAACATTAATACACAAGGGGATTTC
The DNA here is from genome assembly GCA_009831015.1 of Picea engelmannii. Taxonomy (NCBI): domain Eukaryota; kingdom Viridiplantae; phylum Streptophyta; class Pinopsida; order Pinales; family Pinaceae; genus Picea; species Picea engelmannii. The sequence continues at coordinate 252,208 of ML785391.1, forward strand.
TCTCAATAGTCTTCCCCTTGCGTCTTTCTTGAAATCCACTTCTGCTCGTGAAAACAATTGGTGATTCCCAGCTGCAAACTCGATAATGTATCCTTTTAATGTGGTATTGACCCATAAATCAATCGCTCACATTACCATATGATCCAACCGATGAAGTGTTGTGATCTTTTTTGTATCCCAAGCATATTTCTTCTTGACTCATTCTTCGAATTTCGTAGCTTCTTGGAGCCTATCTATCCATTGGAAAAAAAATCCAGGAACTTAACCCATAATATCTCGTACTGGTTGCTCAATCTTTCTGAGAAAAAAACAACCTCCCATGTATCTTTCATAGATTTTCCTCCCATCTCTTCTTATTTCCATGTGAAGGTGTCACAATTTCTCCCCCATCACTGGTGAATATCATATATGTGAATCTGTGGAAACATTCTCCCTACAGGTTCCCTTTTAATGTAGGTCCCAGCAACGAAACCATTTTGTTGGCATAGAATTGATCATACCAGGGTCCTTATCAGGTTACTAACAAAAGGCACTGAGTAGTCTGGAGCACTGTAATTTTCATCTCCTCCGAAGAGAAGAAGTCTCACCCGAAGTGAAACCAAGATAGAGAGATAGGAAAGGGAAGGGAGAATACTTAGGTGGGTTTCTAGAATCTTCATGATTCACCATGATCTTGTGCAAGATAGGCTAACCATAGACCATATCTGAATAAGTTCATACTAGAAATAAAGATGCTCAATTTACAAAAGTAGTTGTACACAAAGAAAACATATTGATCTTATCAAGCATAAAGAAGTACAGTTATTGGATAAATCGGTGAATGCGTACATAAACTGATATCCCTAGATCCACTTAGATCTAGAAAAAAACAAGACAAGACATGACACTTTCCATAAGCTTTATTAATTGAATTTACTATCAAACAAGAGATGAGTGACATACCTTTAAATATCACTTCCTTCTGTCTTTGTTGTCCCTGCTCCACTCCGGTGCTCTTGTGATATTGGATCTACAATGAAACACAAACCAACCAAAGTGAAATCAACAATAGTATATTCAATGAAAACTTACACATGTGATCAAGGAGTCATGTAATAAAATGAGAGTGATTTCATGCGAAATAAACATGCCACTGTATTATATTAAGTAAAAGTGGAAGATACAACCAACAACCTTGATGTTGCAAGGTTCCCTGTCAGTGGCCCTTTTCTCCAACACACACACTTGCTCCAAAATTGCATGAAGAAGATCCACAATAACTTGATGGACCAACGAATACCTCAAGCATCAATTGAAATAGAATCCCTCACACAATTCTTAGCCTATTCTTTCATTAATTCCTTGCTTACTTGTTTGCTTAACCTTTTCCATGAGAAACCCATTCTAAAATATAGGAGAAAGAGAGATGGTTAAAGAGATTACGATGATCCCACCAATTCAGAGGAGCGATTAGGATCCCAAACATACGGATGCCACCTCACATTCTAGAAGATTCCCTTTTAGAACCTTCATGAACTTTGACCTTTTCTCAATTTTTCAACACCGTCGCACCTTGGCTATAGGATAGCCTACGAAAACGCCACAAGGTAGTTTCAGGACAGAATACGGCGATCAAGAATCATTGCATTGTATCTTATGCTTGGCCTATGACATCCTTTCTTAACAAGTTTTTGAAGAAGAGGAAGCCAATCACTTTTCTCATGAAGAAAGGTTATTTTGGGAGCTTGAACACATGCTATAGAAACATCACCAGGGTCACTAAAATAATCTGTAGCATCAGGGTCCTTCTCAGGTTACTAACAAAAGGAATCGAGTAGTCTAGAGCACTAGAATTTTCATCTCCTCTGAAGAGAATAAGTCTCACCGTAATTGCAACCAAGATAGAGATATAGGAAAGTGCAAGGAGAATACTTAGGTGGGTTTCTAGAATCTTCAAGATTCACCATGATCTTGCGCAAGATAGACTAACCACAGAACAGATCTGAATACATTCATACTAGAAATAAATATACTCAAGTTGTGAAATCAGTTGTACATAGAGACAACATATTGATATTATCAAGCATAAAGAAGTAATGTAAGGAGACAATTCATAAGCATGTACACAGAATGACAATAATTTCAAAATTTTAGGTCCTTCTTTCTATATTATCAGCTGAGCTTCTCAGATACAATCTCAGAGATACCAATCAATACTCTGTTACAATATTATGGATCCAGAATCATGTCATAGTGCTCTAACTACCCTTTTCCCCCAAAATGTATACAATTCTGATCTAAAAATGAAGAAGACTTAAATTCTTGAAAATATTTGCAAGTTAAATTTTATGTGTTAAAATGCAAACGGATCAATTTGAAACACAACTTTTATGAAAATTACTCATCAAAGATGCATATAACATCAGCAATAAACAGTGAACAGAAAACACATAACACAGCGAATGATAAAGGAGTTCACCCCTCTCTTGGGCAAGATCTCATGGTCCAGCTTCCAATGGATCATTTGTATTATTTTCTCAAAGTGCTAAAAAATGTGCTTTACAATGCTCAAAATACCAAATAGACTACCCCAATGGCTTTAGAACGTCCAAAAACCCCTAGCTGGGCTTTTTTGGCACCTCGTTTGGCCAAAAATTGAAGAAGATAGGCTTCCTGGAAGTCCCCCTTCAAACTTGTTGTCTTTGCATCTACAAAACGCACCCTTGTTGGCTCAACCTAGCCCACACGCATATTCAAGCGTTAAAACTTAGCACTGGGCATAACCGCACAACCGGTACAAACTGTCGAATGGTTACGCGCCGACCTTTAACTACCAAGGCCCGTGGGCACATGGCCACCACATGACCGTGCGCAATACAAAACAGGGCTAAGGTTCAAACCATATACAAAACCATAGGATTAAACCGTGCGCATACACAATGGTCACATGTTATATGTCAAACCGCGCACATACCAAAATGGTCACATATTATATTTCAAACTGCGCACATACCAAAATGGTTACAACACATATATATATTACGGTGGGTTTAACCGCACATAACATTGGTCGTATGCAATACATATATATAACCGTGGGCCAGGGCTTAGCCCCGGCCCGGTTCGTTCCCCAATTCACATATTTGCAAAGTCAAATATATTAAAATGCATACATATGTTAAGTAACACATGTGAGCCCACCAATTGGGCGGCCCTTCCTAAGGCTTTACCCTGCCCGGAGGTCACGGGGTTGACTCCTGCCAAATGCAAAGATTTTAAACCAATATACATGTGACACATGGCGTCCATTGATTGGGCCACGTGTCGCCATCTCGTTCACTGCAAACAAGCCATGTCACATGCCAACTATCCAAATAGATGCCTTCCATGTGTCGTACAACCTGCCACGCCAGCGTCCATACGGACTGTAGGGACTATACAGTTAGCATCCTTTTTTTTGTCTGTTTGTCATTTTGAACAGAACGTGATATATCTCGCTCTCGACGTCCATTTGAACCCAAACGAGTTGTGTTAGGTTCATAATGATGAGGCCTACGCTCTCATTCGATTTGAAGTGATTCTGAGTACTTTGAATTTTCGAGCAAAATTTGATCCCCTGGATCATACCTCCCCATTGGAAAGATTTTGGACCTCCAAAAGACTATTTTCAGTCTATATGAATATGAGGGTATAGCTCCCTCACCTTTCCAACCTCAGTCCACATGGCTTTGCTTGGATTTGTACCTTTAAGACCAACTCGAAGATACTCCACATTTCGTCGTTTTGAAGTTCGCATTCTCCTGTCAAGGATGTTGTCTTCATGCAGTTCTGTAAGATATTCTACGGGAAAATCATCTATAGAAGGAATCTGAACATGCTCTCCTTGATCATCAATCAAAGGAGGCTCATACAATTTAAAATTCTCAACATTAACAACTGCATACATTTGCATATAAGGAGGCAAATCTAAACGAAAGGCATTGTTGCCAATCTTGTCAATAATCTTGAAAGGACCATATCGAATTGGTTTCAGTTTTTTACCTTCTCCTTTAAGCCTCTCCTTACTGATGTAAATCCAAACTTCATCTCCAACTTGGAAACTGTGATCAACACGATGCTTGTCATGCCTCGTCTTGTTCTTGGCTTGACTCCTTTCCAACTGCTCTTGCACTATTTGATGTATCGACTGAATTTGTTCAATGAAATTTTCTGCCCTATCAATGTCATATTGACCTTCAATACCAATATCCTTCCCAAAGATAAAATCTAAAGGAGATTTGGGCAAATAGCCAAAACATGCTTCAAATGGTGACATTTGAGTTGAAGAGTGCTTAGCTCGATTGTAAGCATGTTGAATGTAGTGTAAATGCTCATCCAAAAGTTTAGGATGCTTGTTGCAATAAGCACGAAGAAGATGCACCACTGTTCGATTTACCACTTTTGTCTGACCATTTGTTTGCGGATGAAAAGCTGTGATCTTTTTCAGTTTGGTGTCCATGAGTGCCCATAAACTCGACCAAAAACTTCCAACAAATCGAGAATCCCGATCAGAAATAATGGAATAAGGCAATCCAAAATGCACCCAAACATTTTGAAAGAACATTTGTGTCATTTGTTTAGTTGTAACCTGCTTTGTATAAGGCATCAAAATACACATTTTGCTAAATCAATCAACCACAACATAAAGATAATCATGATTTCATCTAGACATAGGTAGACCTCCTACAAAGTCCATGGAAATACTTTCCCAAGGACGAGAAGGAATCGAAGGTTGAGTATACAAACCCAACTTTCGATTTCTAGGTTTACTTGTGGCACATAATGAACATCATTGAACATATCTTGAAACACTTTCATTCATTTTAGGCCAGTAGCAGTATCTTTGCAAATTAGCCATTGTCTTGCCTACACCAAAATGACCAACAATAAGAGAAGAATGGGCTTCTCTTATAATGTTGATTCTTTCCCCATGTGGAATACATAGCTTGCCAAGATGATACGAAAGATTATCATGCACATGGTAATCCAATTCCTCAACATGGTTAGAATGACACAAAGTTTCATATACTTCTTTAAAATCAGTATCCAAAGCATATTGCTCAACATAACTTTCATGCATGATAGGACTATGCTTAAGAATAACTGAAGCACTAATAATAGGCCTTGAAAGCATATCANCAACTTTGTTATAAATTCCCTTCTTATACCTGATGACCAAGTGGAACTGTTGTAGAAAACCCATCCATCTGAAGTGCCTAGCTTGTTGTAACTTTGTTTGTGATTGTAAGTATTGCAGTGGTTGATGATCGGTGTGTACAATGGTTTCTTTCCCCAAGAAATAATGTTTCCATTTTTTCACACTTTGTACCAATGCATAAAACTCCTTATCATAAGTAGGATAGTTAATCACGACACCATTAAAAGTTTCAGAATGAAAACAAATGGGCTTACCATGCTGTAGCAAAACTACTCCCATTGCATAATTGCTTGCATCTGTTTGGATTTCAAAAGGTTGTCTTAA